>JZKD02S0334478.1:0-19271 GCA_000966675.3 Picea glauca
CAAACCTGCCAAAGGATGAAGCCAGAAATCAGTTGCCAGATACGATTCAGGAGGGGAGAGTGAAATGCTTGGTCCCTCCAAGTGGTAATGGTGTCGACGATGTTGTCTCGTACACAGTCCGAGGTGCGCATGATGAGCGCATTTTGGTCCCAGATTTGTACCGTGTACGGGAAAGAGGTGAGGAGGTGATTCATGGTTTCAGCTGCCTCCCCACAGAGTATGCACATTGAGGGTCCTAGGAAGCCTCTCTTAGAGAGATTGTCCCAGGTGAGAATGCTGGAATGGACCACAAGCCAGAGAAAGAGAGTGATTTTGGGCCAATGTCTGAGGTTCCATATCTTTCGCCAAATCGTCCGTGTAGATTCCAGGTTCGGTTGGAACTTTATGTGATAAGCTTCACTTGTGCTGTAGGTACCTCTCAGCCTGTGTCCCCATCGGAGGATATCCTCTCCCGTGAGCTTGGGAATTTTTCGTTTGAGCATTTCGGTCTGATAGGGGCCCAAATCCACTTGGCCGTCTAGGTTCATGCCTTGCCTATCAACAAGCCAATGCCGCCAAGTGTTATCTTGTGGGTCATCCCTCCAGTAATCCGCCACTGTTGTCAGACCCGCCTGCGTGGCTGGAGCGCTGATTTTCCCAGCCCAATCCTCCTGGTCCAGAGTGGGCCATTGTTGCCAAGAATATTTCCTGAATAAGGCGGTTTTCCCGTTTCTGATTTCCCAGAAGGCATGCTGGGTGATGAGGTGTCTGTTTTGCTTGGCTGCTGCCTAGATTAAAGACCCAGGTGTGTCCCCATTCCAGTGTATGAGGTTTTTTTCTGCTACCTCGGGCGCATATTTCTTCCTCCATAAGCGTGCCCATAGGTCCTTAGGTTTCTTGAGCCATCTCCACTAGATTTTGGCGCTGAGGATTTTATTCATGAGGCTAGGATCTCGTAGTCCAAGTCCTCCTTGCTCTTTGGGCTGACAGATTTTATCCCAGCTGACAAGCGCTATTTTCTTCCCTGTGTTGAGACCTTGCCATAGGAAGTTCCTCTGCAAGCTTTTGATAGTTGACAATACAAAGTTAGGAGCTGCCAGCACCGAGAAGAGATAGGTGGGAAGGGCCTGGAGAACAGCGCGGAGGAGAGTGAGCCGGCTAGGAAGGTTAAGAGCTCTATGGGTCCAAGAAGAGAGCTTCTTGGTAAAAGAGGAGAGAAAATGCTCCCAGGAGGAGTTCTGAAGAGCATTATCGATCAAAGGAATGCCCAGGTATTTGGACGGAAGGGAGATTCTTTGGAAACCTAAGAGATCAGAGATATGGCGCTGGACCGGAGGGGGCATATTAAAGAAGAAGATAAGGGATTTGTCTTTGTTGCAGTCTAGACCTGAGGCTTCCGAGAAAGTCTGGAGGATCTGGAGAATGGAGTTTACTTCCCTGATCGTTGGGGTGCCCATCAGGAGCGTGTCATCCACAAATTGACTGTGTGAAATAGGGGGCGAGATGCCATGCAGCGATAGGCCTTCCAGAGTGTCATTTGCTACTGCCGCTTGAATGCTTCGACTGAGACCTTCTACCATGATAATGAAAAGGAAGGGGGAGAGGGGGTCTCCCTGTCTAATTCCTCGTGAAGGGGTAAAAGGACGAGAGGGGATGCCATTAACAAGGATGGAGAAGAAAGCAGTGGAGGTGAGGTTCAGGATCCAAGTCACCCAAAGTTTGTCAAAGCCAAAAGCGAGGAGAAAATCCCTCATGTAATCCCAACTTATCTTGTCAAATGCCTTAGAGAGATCTAGTTTAAGGAGCATACCTGGCGATTTAGTTTTCTGCAGAGAGTGAATCACCTCATGAGCCAGAATAACGCTGTCCAAGATTTGTCGACCCTCTATGGAACCAGATTGTTCCGGGGAGATGATGGTAGGCAGAATGGGTTTGAGTCTACGAGCTATTACCTTTGTTAGTAGTTTATAAATGACGTTGCAGAGGGAAATGGGTCTGACCTGCTTTGGGTGGTGAGCCTGCCCCTCTTTGGGTATGAGAGTGAGGAAAGTAGCGTTAAGAGCTTGAAGGACCTGTCCAGTGGTGGGGGAGTCCTCAATAATC
Source organism: Picea glauca (assembly GCA_000966675.3). NCBI lineage: Eukaryota > Viridiplantae > Streptophyta > Pinopsida > Pinales > Pinaceae > Picea > Picea glauca. The sequence goes on from JZKD02S0334478.1 coordinate 2,083, forward strand.
TCCCAGACCTCCATTCTGATCATTGGCCAGCAGTGGTGGAAGAAATCGCTTGTAAATCCGTCCGGGCCATGAGATTTTCCCTTGAGAGTGTCTTGCAGCGCCTGATCCACCTCCTCGATTGTGATGGGCTGCGGTAGAGCCAAGTTTTGCTCTCTGGTGACGAGGGCAGGCACATGTTGCGTTATTTTGGCTATGGCTTCCGATCTATTTGGAGAGGGCTCTGTGAGAAGGTTCTTATAATAATCAGTCAATGTTGCTGCCATGTCTTCATGGGCAAGTATGTGCTCACCAGTATCGGAGGTTAAACGTGTGATTCTATTGGAGTGGCGGCACTGCATGACAGATCTGTGGAAGAACTTAGTATTGCGATCCCCCTCCTTGAGCCACTGTATGCGTGATTTCTGCCTCCATAGAATCTCTTCCTATGCTTTCCTGGCGTCCAATTGTTGTGCAATTGTTGTTTCCTGGACTTTCAACTCATCCGTTAAGCCTTGCAGGCGGATTTGGGTTTGTATCTTCTCCATTTTCTCTGACAATTGCCGTTGGGAGTCAAAGATGTTGCCAACGGTGTGCTTATTCCAGGTCTTAATGAGTTGTTTAAGGTTTTTTAACTTTTGCTGAAATCTAAACATCTTGGAGCCTTGTGTGACCTCTGCCTGTCTCCACCAGCTTTGGATCTTGTCTTGGAAGTTTGGATGGTTGAGCCAAAATTGCTCGAACCGAAATGGTTTTCTCCCTGGTGACGCCGACACTTCTATCCACAGCTGGATGGGCCAATGGTCCGAGCCATGAATATTTAAGATACTTGCCTCCATGGTGATTCCTTCCAACATGAGGGAATCAGAGATTAGAAAGCGATGAAGTTTGCAAGCGATCTGGTGTGATCCTGTTCTTCTATTTGTCCAGGTGAAGGTGCCATTGATAGTTTCCAAGTCAATCAAGTTAAGCTTGTCTATGATGCTGTTGAAGTCGTTACTGTCTTGATCCAGGTGCCATGAGCCCCCTTTTTTCTCCTCCATGTTTCGAATGAGGTTGTAATTTCCCCCTATGGTCCAATGCTTGTGTCTAATCAGGTTGGAGAGATATTCCAGGCTTCTGAGGAAGGCCTGTTTGTCCCTTGGATTGGTTGGGCTGTATACATTGGTTAGGTGGCCCGGTTTATTGGATCCTATAAGTCTGTAGTCCGCTGTAATAGACCATCTAGTGGTAATGATGTTTTCTAATATCATTGTGGCTGGGTTCCAGATAACAGCTAGTCCTCCAGCTGTACCTGTAGCAGCTGTTGACATAGCTTCCCCTTGCTTCCAACAGTAGGGGAGAAGCTTATCAATGTCTTCAGTTGAGCATTTCGTTTCCTGAAGTAATAATACATCCGATTTCTCTGCAAAGATCAGATCCCGTAGCCATTTTTGCTTGCTACGTCCATTGAGGCCTCTAATGTTCCAAGAGATAATCTTCATGATGATGGGGGGGTGGGGAGGGGAGGAAAACTGTCTGAGATTAGGTGGATTTTCCTTGAGTTGACCATAAAATGTCCTATTTCCTGTATGAGTTTGTTTGTAGACTTCCTGCCTCTTTTCTTGTCGTCTTTCTGGTTTTTCCCCTGGTTCTTCGATTGACTGCCCTGTATCCCTAAGCCCTTGCTGGATCACGCTGAGGAGCTGGCGGAGGAGTTAAGAAAAACCTTGTGTACTTTCCGTAATTGGTCCCNGGGAGATGATGGTAGGCAGAATGGGTTTGAGTCTGCGAGCTATTACCTTTGTTAGTAGTTTATAAATGACGTTTCAGAGGGAAATGGATCTGACCTGCTTGGGGTGGTGAGCCTACCCCTCTTTTTGTATGAGAGTGAGGAAAGTAGCGTTAAGAGCTTGAAGGACTTGTCCAGTGGTGGGGGAGTCCTCAATAATCTCCCAGACCTCCATTCTGATCATTGGCCAGCAGTGGTGGAAGAAATCGCTTGTAAATTCGTCCGGGCCATGAGATTTTCCCTTGAGAGTGTCTTGCAGCGCCTGATCCACCTCCTCAATTGTGATGGGCTGCAGTAGAGCCAAGTTTTGCTCTCTGGTGACGAGGGCAGTCACATGTTGCGTTATTTTGGCTATGGCTTCCGATCTGTTTGGAGAGGGCTCTGTGAGAAGGTTCTTATAATAATCAGTCAATGTTGCTGCCATGTCTTCATGGGCAAGTATGTGCTCACCAGTATCGGAGGTTAAGTGCGTGATTCTATTGGAGTGGCGGCGCTGCATGACAGATCTGTGGAAGAACTTAGTATTGCGATCCCCCTCCTTGAGCCACTGTATGCGTGATTTCTGCCTCCATAGAATCTCTTCCTATGCTTTCCTGGCGTCCAATTGTTGTGCAATTGTTGTTTCCTGGACTTTCAACTCATCCGTTAAGCCTTGCAGGCGGATTTGGGTTTGTATCTTCTCCATTTTCTCTGACAATTGCCGTTGGGAGTCAAAGATGTTGCCAACGGTGTGCTTATTCCAGGTCTTAATGAGTTGTTTAAGGTTTTTTAACTTTTGCTGAAATCTAAACATCTTGGAGCCTTGTGTGACCTCTGCCTGTCTCCACCAGCTTTGGATCTTGTCTTGGAAGTTTGGATGGTTGAGCCAAAATTGCTCGAACCGAAATGGTTTTCTCCCTGGTGACGCCGACACTTCTATCCACAGCTGGATGGGCCAATGGTCCGAGCCATGAATATTTAAGATACTTGCCTCCATGGTGATTCCTTCCAACATGAGGGAATCAGAGATTAGAAAGCGATGAAGTTTGCAAGCGATCTGGTGTGATCCTGTTCTTCTATTTGTCCAGGTGAAGGTGCCATTGATAGTTTCCAAGTCAATCAAGTTAAGCTTGTCTATGATGCTGTTGAAGTCGTTACTGTCTTGATCCAGGTGCCATGAGCCCCCTTTTTTCTCCTCCATGTTTCGAATGAGGTTGTAATTTCCCCCTATGGTCCAATGCTTGTGTCTAATCAGGTTGGAGAGATATTCCAGGCTTCTGAGGAAGGCCTGTTTGTCCCTTGGATTGGTTGGGCTGTATACATTGGTTAGGTGGCCCGGTTTATTGGATCCTATAAGTCTGTAGTCCGCTGTAATAGACCATCTAGTGGTAATGATGTTTTCTAATATCATTGTGGCTGGGTTCCAGATAACAGCTAGTCCTCCAGCTGTACCTGTAGCAGCTGTTGACATAGCTTCCCCTTGCTTCCAACAGTAGGGGAGAAGCTTATCAATGTCTTCAGTTGAGCATTTCGTTTCCTGAAGTAATAATACATCCGATTTCTCTGCAAAGATCAGATCCCGTAGCCATTTTTGCTTGCTACGTCCATTGAGGCCTCTAATGTTCCAAGAGATAATCTTCATGATGATGGGGGGGTGGGGAGGGGAGGAAAACTGTCTGAGATTAGGTGGATTTTCCTTGAGTTGACCATAAAATGTCCTATTTCCTGTATGAGTTTGTTTGTAGACTTCCTGCCTCTTTTCTTGTCGTCTTTCTGGTTTTTCCCCTGGTTCTTCGATTGACTGCCCTGTATCCCTAAGCCCTTGCTGGATCACGCTGAGGAGCTGGCGGAGGAGTTAAGAAAAACCTTGTGTACTTTCCGTAATTGGTCCCGGGGTATAGTATACAACTTTTGCTATCTGTAGGCATGTTCGAGGTGTTCCAGGTCCACCCCAGCCATGTCTTTCTCTTCGGTTTCCATATCTGCGTCCCCATCCTCGATTTCCAAGAGATCCTGCGGGTCCTCTGCTGTGGTTTGTGGGGGCTGGTCGACTTCCCTTCCTTGTGATTGTCGATCTTCCTCCTGTCCCTTAGAGAGGGAGGGGTTATCCACAGGGAGCTCCTTAGGAGTTATTTTGGTTGCAGGGTCCTCGGGTTGATCCTGTAAAATAGAAAATTTGTTACTAGTAGAGGGATCTTTACTTACTTGATTTTGCGGCCTCCGCCCGACTTGTCACCTTTTCCCTCCTGGTTGAACGAAGCCGTCCTTGTCTTTTTCGTCTGCTGGGTTTCCTTCTTTGTGATCCGCATTGAGGGGGCATTCTCTGAACAGGTGCCCATGTTCATGGCATTTCCGACATCGAAAGGGAATGTGTTCGTAGTCAATGGTTTGTATCCAGTCTTCGTCTTGGTACTCAAGGATGATGGTTCCTGGCAATGGTTTTGCTATGTTCAAGTACACACAGATGCGTGCATACGAGGTGTATCGTCTCTATTTAGTAGCTTCTGAAGACTTTACATATATTCCAATAGTGTTTCCTATACCAGCCAAGACCTCTTCCAACCAAAACTCTTGAGGAAGAGAGTACAGACGGATCCACACTGGAGCATGGGCGAAATCTTCTTTTTCAGGGCTGAACCTCTCGGTCCAAAATCTTAAGAAAAGCCCGGCTGAGTTAAAAAAATATGGTCCCCCATCAAAGATGCGAGTGCGGTCCTCGAGATTGTGCAGTATGATTGTAAAAAATCCCTTTGAGCCCAGCTGTAATTCATAGTGCCCTTTTGGTTTCCACCAGTACTGTATCCATTTGATTAGATCCCTTTCTGACGGCCATAACCCTAGGAATTTCCCTACAAGAGCGTGGTCTCTCATGTACTGCTTTTGCTCCTCTATCCTCAGAGAGTTGACTGTGTACTTCGGGGCCTGCGGTGCTTGAGGAATACATAGGAAGCCAAGGTGTCGATGCTGTAGCAGGGGCCACTGGGTTTTCTGGGTCGATGTCCATCTCGCGGTCCTTGAAGGTGCCTTCTGTGATGAGTGTGGCTCGCAGGTCCGACGGCGGCTCAAAGGGCGGCCACTTAAATCCCTCACCGATGCTTCCATTTGCTGTAGCTTGACTGTAGGAGGCGCCGAATCGCCCCCCTTCCTTCTGAATCATGGCCCTCACGGGCCTGGGAGTGTGGTCATTCAGCTTAGAATCCGAAACCCTAATCCAGAGAGCAGACCCTCATTACATTACTCGATGAGTTTTTTCGATAATTTCAACCGGAGGATGTTATGTTAATCAATACCAGGAACAGAAATTACATGGCCAAGGGTAAATATCATTGTCCTCTTACTTCTTCCACACCAAGTTCAGCTTCTCAAAGTACTGATACATAAGCCGTTAGAGTTTCAGAAAATCAAGGAATGCTTCCCCTCTTCCCTCTTCTAAATATAAAATCCTTAACCAATTGAATAATATCAAGGATGATGCTACTCTTTTGGACATGGTTGGCGTCCCAGAACAACAAAATCATCTCAAGAATTTTATGGAAGGTGAAGTTTCTACCATAGCCAATGTTTTTGAAGAGTCAAAAGAAGAGGATTCAACTGTAAATAAGATAGGTGTAAATAATTTTAGGAACCTTGTAAAAAATCCTCCTTTTTATATTTATATAAAAATTATAGATAAAATAGCTTATTGTTGCCTAATTGATGGCGAGTCTGGTCTAAGAGCAATGTCAAAAATTATCATGGAAGAGCTTGACTTATCATGCACTAATGAAACTTCTAGAAACATGCTCTCTTATAACAATTTGCGACAACCAACTATAGGTAAAATCAAGGATGTAACCTTATTTCTTTGCACACACCTTGAGATAAGAACAACCCACAACATCCAATTAATTGATATGCCAATGAGAAGCTATTCAATTATTTTAGGAAGAGACTGGCAAGCCTTAATGGGTGGATATATTTTTCTTGATGAAACACATATGTCTGTCCCTCGGAATAGAAAGAATATTATAGTCCTTAAGGAAGGAATAATTTCACCATATATTGAGAGTGTTCCCCAACCTAACGTAAATTATCTTGAGGAAGATTTGGGAGTATACTCTATCTTTGGTTATGAGGGTGACACTATCCTTGAACCAATTGATTTTGACGATGGCATGTGGCACATGCATTTCGATGGCTCATGCTAACAAAAAGGCAATGGAGCCGACACCATTCTATATTCTACTATAGGTAAAACCCACAATTTTTCTTATAGGTTAGAATTTTCTTGCATGAACAATGTCACCGAGTTTGAGGCCTTACTGTTAGGCATAAAAAATGCATAAAACCTTGGTTGTGGCCACCTTACAGTTTTTGGTGATTCTGAACTTGTGGTGAACCTTGTACGCAAGATTTATTTTCCAAGCAACAAGTTGCTTAAACGCTATACCCAAGATGTTTGGATGCATATTTCGAACCCGTTATCATTTAACATCACTCATGTTAAGAGGGAACTCAATTGAATGGTTGATAGGCTAGTTGTGTTTGCAACATCTCCTACTCGACAACGTTTACCTCAACAACCTGATTGTATGTTCCAATATCTAGATCATCCTCACATCCCCGATAACGTAGAGTCATGGCAAGTTTTCCTGAGTGATGAAGGCATTTGTGCTTTCATACAAAATGAACCGTTTAAGCCTAAAGAAATCATATCTATTGAAGATGACGAATTTTCCAAAGGCTTGACTCCTCACAAAAGTTCATTTTCATTGAGTTATGTAGGCAACAAAGAGACACATAAGGAAGAGGATTCGAAAAGGAAAGTGGGTGATACCATTTCCTTGAACCTTGGGACACCCAAATCCCCAAAGATCATTAAACTAGGTGCCCAATGTTCTGATGAAGAAAAGGAAAAATTCACTAAGTTACTTTGTGAATTTCAAGATGTTTTTGCATGGTCATACGAGGATCTTCGTGGTTTTGATCCTGCTCTCATACATCATGCCATTTCTATCAAGGAAGGGGTAAAAAAAATTAGGAAAAAATAAAGACCTATTAACCTTGCACTTGAAGCTAATGTTAGGAAAGAGTTGGAAAAATGATTGAAAGCTGATATAATCTTTCTAGTTAAGTATTCCGAGTGGGTTTCAAATCTGGTCCATGTTCGGAAGACTACTGGCCAGATCAGATTATGTGTCGATTTCTATGCATTTATTAGAGTGAGTGTTAAAGATCATTTTCCTCTCCTTAATATGGGAATGATTTTAGAACAAGTTGCAGGGTCACAAATGATGTCCTTACTTGATGGATTTTCTGGATATAATCAAATCAAGGTGAAAAGGAATGATAGGTATAAAACCACCTTTACTACACCTTGGGGCCCATTTTCTTGTGAACGCATGCCTTTATTCTTGTCTAATGCAGGGGCCACTTTTCAAAGAGCTATGCAGATAGATTTTGACGATCCGATCGGTAAAATTATCCAAGTTTATCTTGATGATTTGACTATCTATTCAAAGAATCGGTTGGATCATTTTGGTCATCTTAGAAAAGTTCTCATGCAATGCAAAAAATTTGGCATTTCTTTAAATCCTTCCAAATCCATTTTTGGTGTCACTAAGGGAAAACTCCTCGGTCATATTGTTTGTGATTCAAGAATAAGCATTGACCCCAAAATAATTACTGTGATTCTAAACCTTCCTACCCCCACCTCCAAGAAAGAAGTTCAAGATTTCACGGGAATTATCAATTTTGTCTATAAGTTTGCTCTTGATTTTGCTGTAATGGTTAAACAAATTCATAATATTCTGAAGAAAGATCATTTTTTTTCTTGGACAAATGAAGCTGAAAATTCTTTCCTTAGGATTAAGAAAGCAATCAGTTCCGCACCGGTTTTGGCGAAACCATATTTTGAAATAGATTTGATCATATATACCAATGCCACCGAGGAAGCAATTTCTGCTATGCTATTACAAAGTGACGACCAAAGCAATGAAAAACCTGTAGCTTACATGAGCCAAAGTTTATCAGATGATGAAATCAAGTACTCTTATATTGATAAACATTTTTTTCCTCTTGTTAAATCTATAGAAAAATTTCACCACTTCATTTTGGGAAAACATACATAGGTAAGAGTCCCTTTTCTTGCTATCAAGTTTCTCCTTTCAGGAAATCTTGCACATTGTCTTGCCAAAATTCAGGTGGATGATTTGACAATCATGACTTGAAAAAAAATCAAGGGACGAGAGCTATCTCTTCACTTAGCTCAACATCTTGAACCAAGTGAAGAACTTGACGATCAAGACAATCCTCTTTCAACTCTGTTTTATATTGAGAATCAAAATCTTACTATATTTGAACACCCTTGGTATAAAAATATGGTGTATTATTTGGAGTATCAAAAGTGTCTGGATGAGCTGGATCCTCATCAGAGAAGGAGACTCCTCCTAGAAGCTTCAAAGTATATCTTTTTAGGATACTTTTTGTTTAGAAGGTATGCTGATGGTTTGTTACTTCGATGTGTGAATGATGAAGAAGCACAAAAAATGTTACACGAAATTCATGGATCACTAGTTTCTATCTTTCACATCGGTGGCCAATTTTCTGCTAAGGATACTACTTTTAAAATCATAAGAAATGGTTACTATTTGCCTACGATATTCCATGATTCTTGTAAATTTGAAAAATCTTGTGATAAGTGCCAAAAATTTGCTGGGAAAGAACGTCTTTCTACCATGCCTCTACAACCTGTCCTCCCGTATTTCCCTTTTTCTATGTGGGGCCTAGAATTTATCGGTCCTATCAATCCTCCATCTTCCACAGGGCATATATTTATTTTGATAACCAACAATTAATTTACTAAGTGGACCGAGGCTGTCCCTCTTAGATATGCACAGGATGAGCACATAATTTCTTTCCTAGAAACTAATATCTTTTCCATATTTGGAATTCCATTAGAGATCATTACGGACAATGGCCCAACCTTCATTTATGAAAAATTGACTCAATTTATGGGTAAGTTAGGGGTCAAACGTTTCTCTTCATCTGCTTATTACCCTCAGGGAAATGGGCAAGAAGAGTCCACTAATAAGAATATAGTTAGGATCGTAAAGAAGATTATAGAAGACAAACCTTGCCGATGGAACACGCTCCTCACTTATGCTCTTTGGGAAGATCGCACAACCTCCAAAGAAAGTACACGATGTACTCCTTTCAACTTATATATGGTCAAGAAGCTATTTTTCCTACCGAGATAGAACTTTCCTCCTTACGAATGATGCTATAGATTGAAAAATTGAATTCTTCCAATGTTCACCAAAGGATAAATACAATGTTTTTTTTTTTTTTGACAAAAGCGAGTAATGGAGTTTATATTAGAAAAACAGTGGCAAGCCACTGGTTCAGTTACAAAGTAGTCTAGAACAACAATACTAAACTGTGGACTCTAAATTCAAACTTAGACGCCTGGTGCGAGGCTACTATAAAATGCCCACACACAGAGTTAATTGCAGTGACCAGTGACTAGCCGTGAAGCGACTTCCTGATTACTTTGGACCATCCTTCTTGGGCTAGTCCCTCTCTAGATTCCATTCCTTATTCATTTGCGCCATCTGTTGCTCCAGACTGCTGACCCTTTCTTCAAAATCTCCTTTGGATCTTTCAGATCCTTTCGCAGCTTCCACAATTCTTCACACAGGCTAGATTTGGTGTGTATGATATCGTTCTCCATCATTTCCATGCGCCTCCCTACTTCACTATCTAGATTCCGGAGGAAATCATCCAAACTGATCAGTTGGCTTTGGATATTTTTCATGCTTTCCTCCAGTTCTGAGATTCTCTCTTCCATCGTGGGGTTATTCACAGAGCTTGACGCCATCATTTCTGCCTTTGTTGGACTGCTACTACTTCTCAGATTCCCCCTGCCTCTGTGCTCTCTACCCTTGCTTGGTGTCCTTCCAGACTTACATATGCTCCTGACTTGTGTCCCTACCTTCCTTGCGTCTTGANCTGCATGACAGATCTGTGGAAGAACTTAGTATTGCGATCCCCCTCCTTGAGCCACTGTATGCGTGATTTCTGCCTCCATAGAATCTCTTCCTATGCTTTCCTGGCGTCCAATTGTTGTGCAATTGTTGTTTCCTGGACTTTCAACTCATCCGTTAAGCCTTGCAGGCGGATTTGGGTTTGTATCTTCTCCATTTTCTCTGACAATTGCCGTTGGGAGTCAAAGATGTTGCCAACGGTGTGCTTATTCCAGGTCTTAATGAGTTGTTTAAGGTTTTTTAACTTTTGCTGAAATCTAAACATCTTGGAGCCTTGTGTGACCTCTGCCTGTCTCCACCAGCTTTGGATCTTGTCTTGGAAGTTTGGATGGTTGAGCCAAAATTGCTCGAACCGAAATGGTTTTCTCCCTGGTGACGCCGACACTTCTATCCACAGCTGGATGGGCCAATGGTCCGAGCCATGAATATTTAAGATACTTGCCTCCATGGTGATTCCTTCCAACATGAGGGAATCAGAGATTAGAAAGCGATGAAGTTTGCAAGCGATCTGGTGTGATCCTGTTCTTCTATTTGTCCAGGTGAAGGTGCCATTGATAGTTTCCAAGTCAATCAAGTTAAGCTTGTCTATGATGCTGTTGAAGTCGTTACTGTCTTGATCCAGGTGCCATGAGCCCCCTTTTTTCTCCTCCATGTTTCGAATGAGGTTGTAATTTCCCCCTATGGTCCAATGCTTGTGTCTAATCAGGTTGGAGAGATATTCCAGGCTTCTGAGGAAGGCCTGTTTGTCCCTTGGATTGGTTGGGCTGTATACATTGGTTAGGTGGCCCGGTTTATTGGATCCTATAAGTCTGTAGTCCGCTGTAATAGACCATCTAGTGGTAATGATGTTTTCTAATATCATTGTGGCTGGGTTCCAGATAACAGCTAGTCCTCCAGCTGTACCTGTAGCAGCTGTTGACATAGCTTCCCCTTGCTTCCAACAGTAGGGGAGAAGCTTATCAATGTCTTCAGTTGAGCATTTCGTTTCCTGAAGTAATAATACATCCGATTTCTCTGCAAAGATCAGATCCCGTAGCCATTTTTGCTTGCTACGTCCATTGAGGCCTCTAATGTTCCAAGAGATAATCTTCATGATGATGGGGGGGTGGGGAGGGGAGGAAAACTGTCTGAGATTAGGTGGATTTTCCTTGAGTTGACCATAAAATGTCCTATTTCCTGTATGAGTTTGTTTGTAGACTTCCTGCCTCTTTTCTTGTCGTCTTTCTGGTTTTTCCCCTGGTTCTTCGATTGACTGCCCTGTATCCCTAAGCCCTTGCTGGATCACGCTGAGGAGCTGGCGGAGGAGTTAAGAAAAACCTTGTGTACTTTCCGTAATTGGTCCCAGGGTATAGTATACAACTTTTGCTATCTGTAGGCATGTTCGAGGTGTTCCAGGTCCACCCTAGCCATGTCTTGCTCTTCGGTTTCCATATCTGCGTCCCCATCCTCGATTTCCAAGAGATCGTGCGGGTCCTCTGCTGTGGTTTGTGGGGGCTGGTCGACTTCCCTTCCTTGTGATTGTCGATCTTCCTCCTGTCCCTTAGAGAGGGAGGGGTTATCCGCAGGGAGCTCCTTAGGAGTTATTTTGGTTGCAGGGTCCTCGGGTTGATCCTGTAAAATAGAAAATTTGTTACTAGTAGAGGGATATTTACTTACTTGATTTTTCTGCCTCCGCCCGGCTTGTCACCTTTTCCCTCCTGGTTGAACGAAGCCGTCCTTGTCTTTTTCGTCTGCTGGGTTTCCTTCTTTGTGAGCCGCATTGAGGGGGCATTCTCTGAACAGGTGCCCATGTTCATGGCATTTCCGGCATCGAAAGGGAATGTGTTCGTAGTCAATGGTTTGTATCCAGTCTTCGTCTTGGTACTCAAGGATGATGGTTCTTGGCAATGGTTTTGCTATGTTCAAGTACACACAGATGCATGCATACGAGGTGTATCGTCTCTGTTTAGTAGCTTCTGAAGACTTTACATATATTCCAATAGTGTTTCCTATACCGGCCAAGACCTCTTCCAACCAAAACTCTTGAGGAAGAGAGTACAGACGGATCCACATTGGAGCATGGGCGAAATCTTCTTTTTCAGGGCTAAACCTCTCGGTCCAAAATCTTAAGAAAAGCCCGGCTGAGTTAAAAAAATATGGTCCCCCATCAAATATGCGAGTGCGGTCCTCGAGATTGTGCAGTATGATTGTAAAAAATCCCTTTGAGCCCAGCTGTAATTCATAGTGCCCTTTTGGTTTCCACCAGTACTGTATCCATTTGATTAGATCCCTTTCTGACGGCCATAACCCTAGGAATTTCCCTACAAGAGCGTGGTCTCTCATGTACTGCTTTTGCTCCTCTATCCTCAGAGAGTTGACTGTGTACTTCGGGGCCTGCGGTGCTTGAGGAATACATAGGAAGCCAAGGTGTCGATGCTGTAGCAGGGGCCACTGGGTTTTCTGGGTCGATGTCCATCTCGCGGTCCTTGAAGGTGCCTTCTGTGATGAGTGTGGCTCGCAGGTCCGACGGCGGCTCAAAGGGCGGCCACTTAAATCCCTCACCGATGCTTCCATTTGCTGTAGCTTGACTGTAGGAGGCGCCGAATCGCCCCCCTTCCTTCTGAATCATGGCCCTCACGGGCCTGGGAGTGTGGTCATTCAGCTTAGAATCCGAAACCCTAATCCAGAGAGCAGACCCTCATTACATTACTCGATGAGTTTTTTCGATAATTTCAACCGGAGGATGTTATGTTAATCAATACCAGGAACAGAAATTACATGGCCAAGGGTAAATATCATTGTCCTCTTACTTCTTCCACACCAAGTTCAGCTTCTCAAAGTACTGATACATAAGCCGTTAGAGTTTCAGAAAATCAAGGAATGCTTCCCCTCTTCCCTCTTCTAAATATAAAATCCTTAACCAATTGAATAATATCAAGGATGATGCTACTCTTTTGGACATGGTTGGCGTCCCAGAACAACAAAATCATCTCAAGAATTTTATGGAAGGTGAAGTTTCTACCATAGCCAATGTTTTTGAAGAGTCAAAAGAAGAGGATTCAACTGTAAATAAGATAGGTGTAAATAATTTTAGGAACCTTGTAAAAAATCCTCCTTTTTATATTTATATAAAAATTATAGATAAAATAGCTTATTGTTGCCTAATTGATGGCGAGTCTGGTCTAAGAGCAATGTCAAAAATTATCATGGAAGAGCTTGACTTATCATGCACTAATGAAACTTCTAGAAACATGCTCTCTTATAACAATTTGCGACAACCAACTATAGGTAAAATCAAGGATGTAACCTTATTTCTTTGCACACACCTTGAGATAAGAACAACCCACAACATCCAATTAATTGATATGCCAATGAGAAGCTATTCAATTATTTTAGGAAGAGACTGGCAAGCCTTAATGGGTGGATATATTTTTCTTGATGAAACACATATGTCTGTCCCTCGGAATAGAAAGAATATTATAGTCCTTAAGGAAGGAATAATTTCACCATATATTGAGAGTGTTCCCCAACCTAACGTAAATTATCTTGAGGAAGATTTGGGAGTATACTCTATCTTTGGTTATGAGGGTGACACTATCCTTGAACCAATTGATTTTGACGATGGCATGTGGCACATGCATTTCGATGGCTCATGCTAACAAAAAGGCAATGGAGCCGACACCATTCTATATTCTACTATAGGTAAAACCCACAATTTTTCTTATAGGTTAGAATTTTCTTGCATGAACAATGTCACCGAGTTTGAGGCCTTACTGTTAGGCATAAAAAATGCATAAAACCTTGGTTGTGGCCACCTTACAGTTTTTGGTGATTCTGAACTTGTGGTGAACCTTGTACGCAAGATTTATTTTCCAAGCAACAAGTTGCTTAAACGCTATACCCAAGATGTTTGGATGCATATTTCGAACCCGTTATCATTTAACATCACTCATGTTAAGAGGGAACTCAATTGAATGGTTGATAGGCTAGTTGTGTTTGCAACATCTCCTACTCGACAACGTTTACCTCAACAACCTGATTGTATGTTCCAATATCTAGATCATCCTCACATCCCCGATAACGTAGAGTCATGGCAAGTTTTCCTGAGTGATGAAGGCATTTGTGCTTTCATACAAAATGAACCGTTTAAGCCTAAAGAAATCATATCTATTGAAGATGACGAATTTTCCAAAGGCTTGACTCCTCACAAAAGTTCATTTTCATTGAGTTATGTAGGCAACAAAGAGACACATAAGGAAGAGGATTCGAAAAGGAAAGTGGGTGATACCATTTCCTTGAACCTTGGGACACCCAAATCCCCAAAGATCATTAAACTAGGTGCCCAATGTTCTGATGAAGAAAAGGAAAAATTCACTAAGTTACTTTGTGAATTTCAAGATGTTTTTGCATGGTCATACGAGGATCTTCGTGGTTTTGATCCTGCTCTCATACATCATGCCATTTCTATCAAGGAAGGGGTAAAAAAAATTAGGAAAAAATAAAGACCTATTAACCTTGCACTTGAAGCTAATGTTAGGAAAGAGTTGGAAAAATGATTGAAAGCTGATATAATCTTTCTAGTTAAGTATTCCGAGTGGGTTTCAAATCTGGTCCATGTTCGGAAGACTACTGGCCAGATCAGATTATGTGTCGATTTCTATGCATTTATTAGAGTGAGTGTTAAAGATCATTTTCCTCTCCTTAATATGGGAATGATTTTAGAACAAGTTGCAGGGTCACAAATGATGTCCTTACTTGATGGATTTTCTGGATATAATCAAATCAAGGTGAAAAGGAATGATAGGTATAAAACCACCTTTACTACACCTTGGGGCCCATTTTCTTGTGAACGCATGCCTTTATTCTTGTCTAATGCAGGGGCCACTTTTCAAAGAGCTATGCAGATAGATTTTGACGATCCGATCGGTAAAATTATCCAAGTTTATCTTGATGATTTGACTATCTATTCAAAGAATCGGTTGGATCATTTTGGTCATCTTAGAAAAGTTCTCATGCAATGCAAAAAATTTGGCATTTCTTTAAATCCTTCCAAATCCATTTTTGGTGTCACTAAGGGAAAACTCCTCGGTCATATTGTTTGTGATTCAAGAATAAGCATTGACCCCAAAATAATTACTGTGATTCTAAACCTTCCTACCCCCACCTCCAAGAAAGAAGTTCAAGATTTCACGGGAATTATCAATTTTGTCTATAAGTTTGCTCTTGATTTTGCTGTAATGGTTAAACAAATTCATAATATTCTGAAGAAAGATCATTTTTTTTCTTGGACAAATGAAGCTGAAAATTCTTTCCTTAGGATTAAGAAAGCAATCAGTTCCGCACCGGTTTTGGCGAAACCATATTTTGAAATAGATTTGATCATATATACCAATGCCACCGAGGAAGCAATTTCTGCTATGCTATTACAAAGTGACGACCAAAGCAATGAAAAACCTGTAGCTTACATGAGCCAAAGTTTATCAGATGATGAAATCAAGTACTCTTATATTGATAAACATTTTTTTCCTCTTGTTAAATCTATAGAAAAATTTCACCACTTCATTTTGGGAAAACATACATAGGTAAGAGTCCCTTTTCTTGCTATCAAGTTTCTCCTTTCAGGAAATCTTGCACATTGTCTTGCCAAAATTCAGGTGGATGATTTGACAATCATGACTTGAAAAAAAATCAAGGGACGAGAGCTATCTCTTCACTTAGCTCAACATCTTGAACCAAGTGAAGAACTTGACGATCAAGACAATCCTCTTTCAACTCTGTTTTATATTGAGAATCAAAATCTTACTATATTTGAACACCCTTGGTATAAAAATATGGTGTATTATTTGGAGTATCAAAAGTGTCTGGATGAGCTGGATCCTCATCAGAGAAGGAGACTCCTCCTAGAAGCTTCAAAGTATATCTTTTTAGGATACTTTTTGTTTAGAAGGTATGCTGATGGTTTGTTACTTCGATGTGTGAATGATGAAGAAGCACAAAAAATGTTACACGAAATTCATGGATCACTAGTTTCTATCTTTCACATCGGTGGCCAATTTTCTGCTAAGGATACTACTTTTAAAATCATAAGAAATGGTTACTATTTGCCTACGATATTCCATGATTCTTGTAAATTTGAAAAATCTTGTGATAAGTGCCAAAAATTTGCTGGGAAAGAACGTCTTTCTACCATGCCTCTACAACCTGTCCTCCCGTATTTCCCTTTTTCTATGTGGGGCCTAGAATTTATCGGTCCTATCAATCCTCCATCTTCCACAGGGCATATATTTATTTTGATAACCAACAATTAATTTACTAAGTGGACCGAGGCTGTCCCTCTTAGATATGCACAGGATGAGCACATAATTTCTTTCCTAGAAACTAATATCTTTTCCATATTTGGAATTCCATTAGAGATCATTACGGACAATGGCCCAACCTTCATTTATGAAAAATTGACTCAATTTATGGGTAAGTTAGGGGTCAAACGTTTCTCTTCATCTGCTTATTACCCTCAGGGAAATGGGCAAGAAGAGTCCACTAATAAGAATATAGTTAGGATCGTAAAGAAGATTATAGAAGACAAACCTTGCCGATGGAACACGCTCCTCACTTATGCTCTTTGGGAAGATCGCACAACCTCCAAAGAAAGTACACGATGTACTCCTTTCAACTTATATATGGTCAAGAAGCTATTTTTCCTACCGAGATAGAACTTTCCTCCTTACGAATGATGCTATAGATTGAAAAATTGAATTCTTCCAATGTTCACCAAAGGATAAATACAATGTTTTTTTTTTTTTTGACAAAAGCGAGTAATGGAGTTTATATTAGAAAAACAGTGGCAAGCCACTGGTTCAGTTACAAAGTAGTCTAGAACAACAATACTAAACTGTGGACTCTAAATTCAAACTTAGACGCCTGGTGCGAGGCTACTATAAAATGCCCACACACAGAGTTAATTGCAGTGACCAGTGACTAGCCGTGAAGCGACTTCCTGATTACTTTGGACCATCCTTCTTGGGCTAGTCCCTCTCTAGATTCCATTCCTTATTCATTTGCGCCATCTGTTGCTCCAGACTGCTGACCCTTTCTTCAAAATCTCCTTTGGATCTTTCAGATCCTTTCGCAGCTTCCACAATTCTTCACACAGGCTAGATTTGGTGTGTATGATATCGTTCTCCATCATTTCCATGCGCCTCCCTACTTCACTATCTAGATTCCGGAGGAAATCATCCAAACTGATCAGTTGGCTTTGGATATTTTTCATGCTTTCCTCCAGTTCTGAGATTCTCTCTTCCATCGTGGGGTTATTCACAGAGCTTGACGCCATCATTTCTGCCTTTGTTGGACTGCTACTACTTCTCAGATTCCCCCTGCCTCTGTGCTCTCTACCCTTGCTTGGTGTCCTTCCAGACTTACATATGCTCCTGACTTGTGTCCCTACCTTCCTTGCGTCTTGA
>JZKD02S0334489.1:0-19270 GCA_000966675.3 Picea glauca
GGGGGACATTATAGGAGTGTATGGGGAAGAAGGAGGGTGGGATTCTGCCATTTAGGAAAAAATTGAAAGAATTTTGAAAACCAGAAACATGGTGAGGAATAGAGAGATTCATACCCAGGAAATCATTGATCAGAAGTTGTGGCAAAAACTTTGGACTGTGGTCAAAAAAATCCCCATCTCTTGTGGTGGAAATAAGAGCATGAGCGTTGAGGAGAAACTCTAGAGTATTCGCAAATGGAGGATCCTGGTGGAATGCTGAATCATGGGGAGATGCTGAATCAGGGGATGGAGTCTCTAAAATATTTTACATCATCAAGGGGGACTGCCCCTTGGTTTTTTCTTCTTTCCTTTTTCCTTGGACTCTGTCTTCAGCCATGTTGTGGTCGTGCCTTATTTTGAAGGGTTTTGAGAAATATTTTACCACATGTCAATACTTGTGGCATCATCTGCAATGGAAAGGCACTCCTTCATAATCTAGGGTCTGAAATCTTGTGTGTCCCAAGTCTATTAAGTTGATGAATTCTCTTAATCCTTCCCTCATATTGAGGGAGACCAAAAATTAAGAAACAACCATGTTGTCAAACACAAGAAAACTCATATATGCAAAGATTTATTCCCCTAGGAATATTTTATGGTCAGCTTATAATTTCAATTTTTATGATGCTGAAAGGATAATTTATGTTTTATTGTCAACTTATAGTTTCATTTTTTACAATTTTCATGATGTTGAAAGGCATAATAGAGAAGGTTTTACTCATCTTCCCTCATCACCACCTCACATACCTCCTTTGATCTTTGGTAGTTGCCCGGTTGGAGAGGAGGCGCCCCCTCTAAAAGAGAGAACTCCTCTACTCAATTATCCTCTCCCCCCCCTAAAAAATCCATCCATAGGATTAGTTTTTTGGCACATGAAGTTGTATTCTGGAGGAAGAAACTCCCCCCAACTGTTTTTGAAAGACACATGTTTTGGTTTCATTTTTTTGGTAGAATAGGTGGCTAATAGGTGGCATTGTGTATACATAAACAATTATTAATATAAGGATCCTACTTAATTTACAAAAAGAAAATGGTTAATTTATGTTTTATGATACTGTGCTGAAAATAAAAATGTTTTATTTCATTTTATTTATAAACATCATTGTAATATGTGAAGTAGATTTGATTCTATATACAATGGAGAGGATTGTGTAGTGATGGGAGATCTGAGTAGTTATCAAATTATAGTTTCTATCTTATAATTTAAATTTTGTTTGATTTGTACTATGTGAAGTAGAGTTGGTTTTGTATACAATGGAGCTAATTTTGTAGTGATGGGAGATTAGTGTAGTTATCAAATTAGAGTTTCTAACTTATATTTAAATTTTGTTTGATTTGGAAATGTGGGTTAAAATAGTCAAACACATCATCAAAATTTATATTTCCCACTTTGGATCCCCTTAACCCAAACGACACTCAGAGATGAGGGTTGAAGACTAGAGGGTTTCTCAAGTTAGGTTCCAGAATTCTCAATTGCCTCCTATTAATAATATTAGAATGAAAAAAACAACAAACAATATTGTATATTAAAAATATATCAGAGCTTCTTAAGAGAGTGAAAACATAAAAAGAAAGTCTTAGTCTCTAGTGATGAAAAATTACTATTATACTACCGAGGTAAAAGTCGGTTCTCATTCCCCGGATGGGGTGGTATTGCGGGCCATTTGGCAAATTGCGGGTGAAGGGGACGGCCAGCGAAGCACGAGGACATGTGCTCGGCTTGTGCCCCACGCAGCCACCATCCCCAGACTTTAATGCGCATTCAAGATGATGGCAGGAGCATTAACTCCATCCCTTTCGACCGCCTTTATGCATAGCAATGTGCAACACTCTCTCGACAGTTCCGTCTGGTGGTGTAGTTTCAATATGAGCTCTGTGTTTTTCATGGTTTTTCGGGAAGTCTTCTTCATACTCCTTGGCTCTGCAGATTCTCTGCAGAAGCCGAGTCTTGCCATGCCTCACCACCGCATGCGTCCACGTCGGGGCTCTCCATGGCACCCACGATGCCCCCGAACTTCCTCCTCGCCCTCTGGTTCTTCCACTCCGGGTATGGACATTATGGCTGTTGTGGATACCTCCTGGACTCCAATACGACCTTCTCATCGTGTCAAACACTCTCCCACTCCTTTGGCCTCACGCCACAGTAGACATGGCCACAATTCACAGGCTCCTTCTACCTCTCTGTCGCGTGAACACTCTGTTATTCTCCATGATTTAGTTTTCGAGCTCCGTGAGGGGGTGAACGATCTCCATTTCCGAGTCCAACAGATGGAGGGTCGCCTTTCTATTCTCCTCCAGCTCCTTTCCACGCCCCCTCCAACCGCTCCTGAATACTCCCGTGATACCTCCAAGACATCCAGTGGTCATGCACGCAGTCAGCAACACGCCTCCACAGAAGAACGTACTCCATATGACGGGAAGGAAGGCAGTCCAAAAGCCACGAGTGCTCTCGCACAGAAAACGACTTTGGCAAACACTGAAGGAGAAGGCGACCTCGTAGTTGCGGCAGCGATAGAAGAAGCGAAGGATAGCAGCCTCCAAGTGCCCGACGTCAGGAGCCACAGCGCCACGGACATGCAATGGACCGGCGGGACATCTGTCATCGAAGAGCCCTGGCCTGGCATCTTGCCCGAGTATGTCCCAGATTACACTATGCTTGTCCCCTACTTCAGTTCTAGTGGCTCTCGTGGTGATTAGGAATCTAGCTTTTTTTTACAGCATTATCAGAAACTTTTTTGCTACTTGCTATAGATGGTTGGCTGAATTGGTTTCTCCTCACGGAGCAGTTTAGNAGTTCTAGTGGCTCTCGTGGTGATTAGGAATCTAGCTTTTTTTTACAGCATTATCAGAAACTTTTTTGCTACTTGCTATAGATGGTTGGCTGAACTAGTTTCTCCTCACGGAGCAGTTTAGTAATTACAACCGAATAACTCTAGCTATGTACTTTGGATACTGGTTCTGAGAAGGACTCTTATATTTAATACAAACTCTTACTTACAAAAAAAAAAAAAAAAAGGTCGGTTCTCATTAGGTGATAGAGGTTTTATTCCATTCCATTCAAGTGATAATCAATTGAATTTAACAATGAAAATTGTAAATTTAAACATATTTATCATTGCATCAATATAGGAACTTCCTTTATTTTGATAGGGCTTAGACTCCTATAAATCCAAAATTTAGTAAAAACTATGAACTCAAAATTGAAAATTCGTAATGAAATGACACTACAAAACTAAATTGGTTATGTTCATCTTTGGTTTCTTTATTGAAAATTCACAATGAAATGTCAGTCCAACACTAAATTGGTTATGCTCATCTTTGGTTTCTTTTCGATATTTCAATATATTTATGCAAGAAAATGTGAAATAAAAATATATATTTTGAAATAAAAACATGATCTAGAACCTATTTTAATATGTAAAATTAAAATATACTTTAATATAAGTAAGCGATTTTCATTAAAACTTATATTGATATAGATTGTTTATGTATCGAAAAGAGTAGAAAATGGTTGATGGAAATTATCAATCCTCTACACATTGGAAGTATTCACTAGTGTCATTAATATGACACCTAGCATTAATGGAAGTATTCACTAGTGCTATTAATTTTTAATTAGGATGTGAAACATACAATACCTTGAATTTTGAATATACTCCAATTTCAATTGAAAAAATGAAAATCTAAATGTAGCAAGCCAAGCCTTAGTAGATGACCTATTATTTTTAATTTTTAGTTTTTTGTTATCAGGTCACAAAATCAAATTCTTTTTCAATTTAAGTTATTTTCAATCAAACTTAATGAAAACTATGTTTAATGTGTAGAATATAAGTAGTGTTAGCTTCATCAGACACATTTTTAAAGTAGCTCATAATTTCAATTTTGTTTTCAGTTTTCTTCAAGAAATTGAAATCTAAATGCACAAATTTAACAATTTAATATAATATCAACACGTTTGGAATCAAAATTCATGATTTCATAATTTAAATTGATACTTTTTAAGATGTCTTTAAAATTTTTAATTAGGATGTTAATTATATATATTACCTTGAATTCTTTAATTAGGATGTTAATCATACTTTTTGATATGCCTTTAAAGTTTTTCTAAGCCATCAATAGTCCCTTATAATGACATGGAAATGGGTCCTAGTTTTGATATGAAGTTATCCTCTTCATATGAAAAAGTATTGAACAATCATTGCAAATAATGAATGCAAATCCTATATATAGTAAATTGGTTACATGCTTTAAAGGATTTGTGTATACGATCTGGATAATTTGTAGGATTAAAGTATAATCATCCAAAGTATAGGTCATTTTAGGTTCCCTAGATACAATCGACAGGTTCTTCCCTAGAATTGTAAATAAGTCTTGGTAAACTTTACAATTCATAAAAAATATAACTTTTCTTAATTGAATAGACCATGAAAGTAAACTAAAATGGAAATGATTCTAGAATCCTATATATTCATAAATACGTGTACTTTCAATGAAAAATATAAAATTATGGAATGTCCATGACACTTGTTTAAATAAATAGTAATGGTATGCCAGATTCAATTATTTGTTTATGACCGGCTTTGGACACTTTCCATTTTCTAATTTTTGTTTCTTTATTGATTGAACTTCTATTAACTTTATGCACATTGAACATACCAAATGACTATATTGACAACTTATGACAACTAATTGGTATTCTTGAAAGTGAACATGAGTATCATTTTGATGGGTTTCTTGAAAAAAATATCATTTCAATACGATGGATCCTCTTTCATATATAAAACTGTTATCATCAAAATCTTCTAATAACCTCAACTGTTTTTTTGTGCATCGTATGAAATAATATTTCACATTTTCAGTGTTGTCTATAGGTGCAACCATGACAAAGACATCTCCTACAAATAATTCAATATGTTGGAAAACAATTAGATTGAGTTAGATTATCACACAAGTACATCTACAAGTTATTTGAAAAAAATTAAACACAAAAAATACCTTCTCTAACAAGATCATAAACTCAATCGCCATCAACTGACACTATAGTTTCATTTGATTCCATCTCCTATAAGATTTTGATGTAAGAGGGAAAACCCCCTAGATACTACACTAGCGTTCTAAAGTGCAGGCAGAGCTAACCATCAAAAATCTTCTACTTTTAATCACTATCCCAGCGTTACCCCATAATAATGCATAGAAGACAAAGTGTAAGGATCCGGTAGGCATACCTTAAACTTTGCATCCAATGTTGATCCCTTTGCACTCGGTTGTTTCTCGATTGTAGATCTCCTCCCAAGGCCAAACTGCCTTCAACAAAAGACAAAGAAGAAACTACAATCATGCATTCTATATATCGATTAGTTGGTTAGACATCATAATCAAGAAATGTAAACAAATCATAAAGATTTAAGACATCATTTGGCAGGACAAAAAAAATACTTCTTTATTATAATCTCACAAAAGTCACTTACAATATGATACTGGCACTTCTTCTCGAACTCGGTCTTGGGATCCTCTTCACAATGCATCAACTTCTTCCATGTATCCTTCTCCTCTTCAGTTCTCTCTAGGGAAATGGCAAGGGATTGCAATTGAGGAAAAGGGAATTATGGCTCAAACTCACAATGTGGTTGCCAAATATTGGGGCAAAGAGTGAATACGGAAATGGACAGAGTTTCTATGCTCTCATGCCTTTCTCTGGAATGGGACTCCAACTCCTTCTTTTATACTCCAAAAGAGATAGTGTCGGTCGCAGTGATTGGCTATGGTCGGTCAAATGGTTAGGTAACGTACCAAAAACCTATATCCCTTTGCAATTTTCCTTTTTCATGATTTCTGTGAGTGTATGAGGGTTGTAGTGGGGAAACAAGTCTCTATACACGGGCAGTAGTGGTGCAGGGCATGTACACCTTCAAAAAAATGGTTTTTTAGAAGAGTTGTTCATTGATAGCTTGGCAAAGATAGTGAGTAATATGGCCTAATGCCAGGTATGCATGTCTGGTGCAATTTAGGGTTATAATAGATTCCCCCTAATGTGTGAGGTCAGAAGAGCATCTAATGGCCAAAACACATTACAAATATTCACCAATGTATGAAGTGAGTGAGCCTAAAGACTAGAGTTCAAGAGGTGTGATCTGCAAAATAACAATAATTTGTCTCACCGAGGCGGGCATGCCCATGCTCGGGATGAAATAAAAGCATGGATGTCAATCAAATACATTGCAGATCCATGTAATATAACTATATAAAGTGTAGATGTGAGCAATACATAGGGTATCTACATTTCAAAATCAAATATATATAGTATCCATCTTCAAGAAACCAACAATGCCTTATGGTTGGAGATGAGGTCTTCAGAGCTTGAGAAATAACTTCAAAATCTTCAAAACGTGGGTAGGAGTGTAATATTAGTGTACGAATTTGATACCTAGAGGTCTTCGACGAATCGTCGAGAACAAATAAGAGGATCTTGGTGATCAGGAAGAGAACTTCATTGATTTCTAATAGGGACTTGATTGGTCTTTCGGGGTGGTTGGGCATGAGGAAAAGAGACAAACTGCATAAGGGCCAACTCAAGTTTAGAAAAACTTCCCTTGGACATAAGCAAAAAAAAAGATGACACTCAGGCAACATGACATTGACATAAGTTCATGATGCAGGACACAACGCAAACTCTCCATATGTTTGGAAAGATAACCAAATAGAGGAGGACAAAATTCTATGTAGAGAGAACAAATTCCTAAGGTCATATTGAATCCTAGAGCTTGACGAACAAACTGAAGGATGTTCTTTGTCCAAGGGCAACTCATTGTGTTGTCAACAAAAGAAAATAGTTTTCCCTTCCTCTCTTTGGGGTATATTTGATTTTTTTGTCTTTTTAAATAATTTTTGAAAGCTTGAAAAAGAATAAAAGAATGCTACATTACAAAGGAGGAACTAGTGTCGCAGAAATACTAGTTCCAAGTGCAAGGAACACATTGATGCTCAGAGCCATTGGACATATGCAGGAAAATGACACTCAGGAAAAATCCTCTATGGTTCAAGGTGTCAAGACGTAGAGACAAAGTGCTACAAGGCTTGCATATAAGGCATGCTTTCGATGGTTTAGTTGAGAGCAACATGGAGCTGAAATTAGTCCAAAGACGCAGGAATGCAAATGTGATTAATAATACACAATGATAACATCCTTCAATGTAATTTTAACAAGCCCAAAGAAGGTAAGCTTGATTATTTTTCATTTTTAGAGAGTCTAAAAAAAGCGTAAAAGGAGACTCCACTGGGTACTGTTTTCCAAGGTAGTCTATTTGGTTCACAAAAACGGGTAAAATAGAACCGAACAAATGTCTATTCAAAATCATTTTAACGAGTGTGACAAAGACAAGATCACTTGACAATCTTTTCATATTTAAGGAGTCTGAAAAGAGCTTAACTATGGAATCCATATGGGGTGTTCTTCTTGACCAATTTAACGAGTGTGAAGAAACAAAGTCACTCGGCCATCTTTTCAATTTTAGGGAGTCTGAAAAGAGCTTAACTACGGACTACGTGGGGGTTCCTTTTTCATAAATTTAGTCCCTCAGGCCCAGAAAAGGGTTAAATCTATACCTGAGAATACTCTTCTAGAGAAACGAGGTTCCTAGAGTATACCTGTGTTCGTACATTTGACCATCTAGACTGAAAAAAGGGTAAACTACTGCCAGACACACATGCCTTTTAATTTTAGTTTTGCGAGCGTGAAGGGAAAAAAAATCTCTCAACAATCTTTTCATGTTTAGAGGATCTGAAAAGGGCTTAAAAGAAGACCCATTGTTTTGGGAGTCCTGAGGGTGAGGTTAAAATCGATAATGAATCATGCAAGTGAGGCTCAAACTCATAATTAGGAACAACTAAAAAGGAATCCCAAGCCTATAATCATTAGCAGCGACATGGACACCAAAGATGCAACCAGGATCTACCTAGGGCATCCATGTGAAGGTAGTATCTACCACTAAATTACGACACTTCTAGAGCAGGAGTGATGGTTCCATGTCGCAATTTGGTGGGATCGATCCTATGGCAAAGAAAAAAATACAATGAGATGCATAAAGTGGAGGTGGAATCCTATCTTACATGCACAAAGTTGGAAAAATGACTTTTTACCACAAGACCTTTAAAAGAATGAACCAACTCTCAAAATGTTTCCCAATACCCAAAGTAACATGTATCGTAACATACCCCAAGAAAATCAAGAACCATACTAAATGAATTTAGAGCTAGAAAAAATGACAAAAGGGTCCAAAAAATGACAAAAAGGGGCCAAAAAGTCTATAAATAGAAGTTGTGAGCTCATTATCGCCATTGAAAATTGGGAATTGGCCTAAAATTAAAAACACCCCTTTGCCAAAAGTGTTGATTCCTGGAGCTTTAGTGGATGAAACAAACTTCCTATTGGACCAAGTAAGTACAAACTAGCCTCTCCTGCAATTCATTCATTCTTTTTTGCATTTCTTTTTGTTTTTTAGGGGGGAGCTGACCCTTAAAGAGGTTAGCCCTACGTGTATGTGGGCTGTCCAAGAACAACCCGCGTGTGCACACAGGAAGAACATAATTTTCCCGCGTACACACATGATTGTCGCCAATATAGCCCGCGTACACCCTCCAATAAGTGGGAAAAAAAGAAGAAGGCAAGAGTTAACTCCCCGTGACTTTGTCATTTTGCAAGATGTATGCTCATTGGACAGAGAGGGAGAATGAGGAAATTTATTTTTTGGTCTCAAAACACCCTGCTGTTATCATTGTTTTATCACAATGTGGGTTGTTAAAATTTTTCCAATGTCCATTTATGAGGGCACAACCCAGGTTGTTGAATGATTTGATAGATTATTGGCATCGTGACGTAGAGGTGTTTATGTTCAAGGGGAAGTCATTGAATCCAACTACTGAATACATTTACTTCCTAACTGATCTCTCGAGGGGAGGGGATCTAGTCAACTTGCATACTTTTCCCCCCAGGCCTCACAACATTGAGGAGTTGATTGGATTCCATTACGAGGCGGGTAAAGAGAAAGTAGGTTCTCAGGTGCCTATACACAAGATCAAAAACCTATCATTAAAAGTGATAGTTCTATTCATTGGGCGGATCACTAGATTTGTGGCTTTACATCAGTCCTCTCAAGTGCACATTCATTGTGTAGTACAATGATTAAATGCATGGATTTTTGACTGAAGTACAACCATGCTAGATTGCATGAAGAGACAACTAACATAGTGTCGAATACGAGAACACTGAAACTTCGAGTTTGGGACTATTTTGTGTTCCTTTTTATTTGAGAGGGTACCCAGTCTCAGTCCTTGAGAGACAATGCAAGGGTGAGAGGCCTCTCTCCTAGCATTAAGAAGATGGGCAGTGTTGTTGCCGTGACAGGGGGGAGGGAGGACCATAAAGGCCTTCAATGATATATTTTTTGACTCGTGGTCTTGATAGATTTCGACAATAGAGGATTACCCCTATGCTCGGATCGACTTCTCCATGAATCCTAATATGCCCGTACCTCCCGGAGTAGAGCGAGGAGAGCTAGGTATGTTTGTTTTTCAAAGTTACTTAATTTTTAATTTTTGTTTATATATATCATTTTTATGTGTACTAGAGTATCTAACAACTATGTATCTGTTATGTATAGATGTGGGACCAGTGCATCCAACAAACTTCTCAAGGACTAGGCATCATCCTCGACCAGATGCAGGACCAACCGTGGCCTCTAGAGTAGCAACAACAACATGAGGGCCTCCAGTGGGAGAGGCTGACAGAGTATTGAGATGTGTGGAGTGAAACCTCACCGCGCTCACTCGTACATTCCCTATGGAGGAGATCAAGGATCTATCACTGTCGATGCAACCTCTTGTAGTTGGGGTGCCACGAACCTGGGTCCAACTCTTTCAGCATTTGGAAAACATCGTTGTTCACTACAACAAGGACAACAGGTGTCGCCCTTAGGTAGGAAATACTACTTACGTGTTGAGAGCATGTTTTGTATATTTTTGAGGGCATAAGTCCCGTGACTCTTACTGGACATATTTTTGAGGCACTTGCGCCCACCCATGTACTCTGATATTTTATATATATATATATATGCATATTTACATATTTTTACGTCTTATGGATTACATCCATTTTACAAATGTATTTATGTGTGTGTGTGTGTTTTCTTTTTCTTACATGTGTGCAATATGCCAATCTAATACATGATTAGCTAGAGTATCTGTGATTTGATTAAATCTCCTAGGAACATGGATATACGTAATGTAATCAAAGATTCATTCTAAGAGATGTACCCTAAGGAACTGTCAGTGTAGAGTAGGATCATAAACGTGGTAAACCCCATTTAACTAATACACAACCAACTGGGTGTCTAAGTACACCCGGAGATGAGAGATACCATGAGACAAAGCGTCACAAAGAAACTCTAAGAATGCATTGTATTCAACAACATTGATTGTGGCATCACCTAAATAGATACCTCTTGAACATATCATTTGGCCTTGAGGTGTGAAAATCACCCAAGTTGCAGAAGCAAGCCTCCAAGTGTGTCATCTAGTGTCGTTCGCAAACCTAATGAACACCTCTGATTCACTTGAAATATTCCACAGTGAAAATGATGACATAAAAAAGGACACATCCATAAAACCAAAAATACAAAAACTAAAAGGAAAATGTATAAGAACTATACATATGTTCCAAGAAGCCACCAAAGGCAACCCACCTATGAGTAATATTTCTTGAGGTAGAGGCCATTTCTAGGCTCCGACAAAGCATTTCCTTCAAAGTTCACCAAACAATAAGATCTCTTCTTTAGATCCTCCTTCACGATGAAAGTTCCAAACCACATGGGTTCGAACTTGCCTGCCCCCAAGGGGTCCTTGTCTTGGTCATAGACAAAGACAAGGTCACCTTTAGAGAAAATCCGAGGACATACAGACCGATCATACAGACAGTTGAATTTTTTTTTTGAGCCTCGTTAGCCAAGGCTGCATCGCGACATTGCTCGTTGAGCTGCATAAGATATAATAAACCCTCTTCAAGTGGTGACGTGTCTAAAAATACCTGTACTGCGAACTTAAGAAATGAGATTTGACACTCTACAGGCAAGACTGCTTCCATCCCATAAACGAGTTGAAAAGGTGAGAAACTGGTTGGAGTCTTAACAGATGTTTGATAGGCCCATAATGTTGAGTACAACATCAAATGCCAATTCGACTTGGATGAATTGATCGCTCATTGTAGAATAGTCTTAAGGGATTTATTCACATCTTCCACCTGTCCATTCGCTTGTGGGTAGTAGGGTGATGAATGTTCTTGTCTCAACCCAATCTTTGACGTTAAATCAAACATCATTTTGTTCTGAAAGTGACCACCATGGTCACTGACAATATCTCTCTAGAAGTCGAACCTTTCTATTATCTGGTTAAACAAAAAGAGAGTTATTGTCTCGCCATCATATTTAAACGTTGGCATGCCCTCAACCCACTTCATGAAGTATTCTACTTCTATGATGATATAGCGGTGCCCCCTTGCAGAAGGAAGGTTGCATGTAGCATAATCAAACCCCCACTTGGTGAAGGGACTGACTATGATGACGAGAAACATGGGAGCGAGGTGTTCTCTCATCCTTCAAGAGAAGTTCTCACATGGGTGGCACTTCTTGACCAATTCAACACAATCTTTGATTAATGTTGGCCAAAATTAATTGGCTCGTAGAATCTTTTGGGTTATTTCCAACCCAAAGAAATGACCACCACATGATCTAGTCTGGAAATCATTAAGCACGATTTTCGCTTCTTCATGAATGATACACCGGTGAAGGATGCAATCTACACCTCGACGATACAGAGTGTCCTCGATTATGATATAGTTCTTGGCCTGATGGCTTTTACGATGAAGCTCATCACAAGAAGAAGAGGTGGGACACTTCAAAGTCTAGAGATAGACTAGTATATCTTTGTACCAAGGGTTCGAATATGTGATCAAAAACATATCTCCTTTGATAGGCGACTCCTCGGGTATAAAAACACATGATTTGAATGAAAGTTCTGAGATGATTTCTACAAATACCAACAACTTTTCGGATTTTGCCGAAACAAAATCCAAGTCAAATTCCTAGAGGATAACTATCCATCTACTAATCTTTTCGCCGATTGCACGTTGTGTAAACACGTATTGAAACATATTCACAATGACAATGATGGTGGTCTTGCGAAATAATATATAATGAGGGAACAAATGGATAGCATGAACTACTACCAACACAAGTTTTTCAACATGGGAATAGTTGAGTTCTGGTCCAACCAGGCCTTGGATTAGGTAATAAATTACACATTTTGAGAGAAAATCATCCTCCTGAACCAAGACCATACCGATGGTCGACTCCGCAGCAGCCAAGTACAATAAGAAATATTTATTATAATTGGGTGGTCGAAGAAGAGGGGCAGATGTGAGGGCATGTTTGAACGCTTCGAAATAATGCTGAGTGGCTTCGTCCCAATGAAAAGGAACGTCCCTCTTCAGTAAATTCATGAAAACCTTTGTGATCTCGACATAGTTTGCGATGAAACGTCGTAAAAGGTTCTCTTTTCCCTTTAAACTTTGAAGCTAAAGGATTATGCACGGGGAAGGAAACTAAACTATCACCTCAACCTTTAGAGGATCGACCATGATCGCTATTATCGAAACTATGAAACCAGGTAGACGACCCATGGATACACAAAAACTACAGTTGTTTGGATTCAAGTGAATCCAATAGTAGCGACGTCGTTCAAAGATAAGTCATAGGTGTGCGAGATGATCATCTCTCTTACGAGATCATGACACTAAATCATCAAGATAAGCCTGGACTATGTGTTTTAGGTCATGGAAAGCAAAATACATGGCCCACTGAAAAGTATCTCCAACATTTTTCAGACCAAAAGGCATCTTCCAATAAGCGAATGTACCCCACAGACAAATGAAATAGGTTTTGTGTTGGTCTTCGGGCTTGATTTGTATCTGATTGTATCTAGAAAAACCATTCATGAAAGAAAATCCCTCACAAATTGTGCATTCATCAACTATCTGGTCAATAAATGGTGTGGGGAAATTATCTTTTGGACATGCCTTGTTCAAATCACAGAAGTCTGTACATACGCAAATCGTACCCTATTTTTTGTTGAATGGCATGGTATTTGACACCCATTGAGTCAATTGGACGGGGTAGATGAAACCATGTTTGAGAAGTTTCTCTACTTCAGCCTTAATAACTGTTGCTTTCTTCAGATTAATCAGATGAAGCTTCTACTGGACCAGCTTGGCATCAGGATAAGTTAGGATTTCATGTTCGACGATTCTTGGATCTATGCCTGGCATTTCCTTGTAATACCAGGCAAACATGTCGTAAAATTCTTTAAATAAATTCTTGTAGATTCAAATCTCTTCGAGGGAGAAGTTTGATATGACGAAGATGTTCTCCATGACTACAGGGGTTCTGGAGAAATCAATAGGTATCATTTTAGCAATGGTTTCCATATTTCCTTTAGCTTAAACAATGTGCATAGCCAAAGGATTGATAGGAAAAGAATTATCTCAAGTCATAGTCAGAGTGAATTCACTTGCTTCAATTCGTTTGAACTCTAGGAGAAAATAGGATCTGTGATGGAGATCCTCCCAAGGTCTATCTGGACTAGTCGTTGCCTCAATAATCACCTCGTCTGAGGGAAAGACCAAGTCTAAATAATTATTATCGGTGAGGGAACCTTGAGCCCAAATAGGCTCGAGAACCGTATCTAACTCTTGTGTGTGAGTCAGATCGAGGTCAGTAAAATATTGTTGGACTATAGAGTATGCAACTTCTATCACGGGCAAAGGCATGGACATGCCATGGTGCCCTGTCCCTTCCATCGTGGCTGATGGGGAAGGAAGAGTCCATGGATGATTAAAGTAAGTCGTCTGAAACAACGAGATTTGAACATTTCAGCCCTATACTGGTTGGGGACAACTGATATGTAATGGACATTGCCGGCCGGAGGCAGATAATATTAAGTACCCATCAAAGGTGGGCATAAACCAACCCCTATGTTGACAATGTCGGGCTGAGGGTTATCAATCATCGGGACCGTGGATACCCCCGATGGAGGGTCAGGATGGGAGAAGGATAAATGATCAATGTACATGATCCAACCCTTGTGTGGAAACAACAAGACCCGAAAAACTGTTGCGACCACTTCTTGCATAGAATATGTCCAACTCCTTCCTAACAAGAGATTATAGTCGAGAGACGCATCGACCACTTCAACCTCAACACACACGGGTTACCCCCCTAACTGCACGGGGAAACAGGGGATGATTACATGTGGTCGTAATGAACAACCATTGAAAGCGGTAAGAAGAGTAGGTTATGGAGACAAAACAGGTTTTCTAATGGCCTTCGAACATGCCAAAGACATCATGCATGTCTAGGTGGCCTCATCAATGACTATGCGAAAAATGTTCTGATTAAAATTTTGTGTGGTGTAAGCCACTACTGTCTGAAATGGAATGTGGTAAAGAAGATGAGGTTTTATGTCAGTCATATCAAGCATGATCGTTCCCAAAGTACAAGTCTCAGCAGATCCTAAGGTAGCTAACAGAGCCTTTCTCTAGGAAGGGCATTTTTAGAGGAATTCCAAAGCAGACATCACACAAGGGGTTTGAGACAAATCCTCCACCACAGAGTAGTTCTAGGTGGCCCTTGCATTTGGGTTGTGGGAATCTTTCTTCAACGCACCTTTTGGGATGTGTGTCATTGTTTATCTCGACATCTTCTCAATCCGGAGAGGAAGAGATGGGTTTTCGACTTCTTTACCCTTCTCAGAGGTGTTTGGCATTCCGTAGTCATGTGTCCTAGTTTTTATGTCAACACTACCTTTCATCATGTATACATTCATGGATGAAGGATTACTAGAAGATAGGAGGGGTCCCTGACTTTCTCCTTCCACACTCAAAGAGGATTGAGTTAGATTTTTCCCATGTGGAAACGGGTTCATTAACACGACAGACTGCTACAGTTCCAATAACTTTTGGGCCTCCGCAAGCTGAGGGCATTGGTGAGTTAGATGGTCTTCCGTGCAAAGATTACACAAATAATTTCGACTTCTTCTTTTTTGTATTGCCCCTGCCAGCATTATTGGTAGTTTTCTTATCCCCCTTACCCTTCTTTCAATTTTTCTTCTTTCTATCAAGATACTGGGTGGCCTTTGGGTTTGTCAATTTCACATTGTGTACATCCGACATTTGAGTAGGGTGAGCAGCCGAAACAATGGTTTGGCTAGCTGTTGTCTGTTGTATTGACAATTTCTGCAATTGATTCAACAACTGATCAATGAGCTTCATTTGCACTGAACCAACAATACCACTGGCATGTGGTCTAGATATCTATCTGGTCTTGTCAAGTATCGACCACGGTGCATCTGGAAAAATTTCATAAAGTAAACGAGACTAAGAGTAAATCAACTCTAGCTGTTGAGCTCTCATTATCGCTTATTCTTCTCAAAAGACCCTCGAGGTTGTGACTTCTTTAGATAACTGAGGTACCAAAGACTTAAGGAACCACTCAAATAGGAATCCTGGTGGGACTAGAACTTTCATCAAACTCTTCTGGTGTCTCCATTCTTGGATGTGATCTGATATATCGTCTTCTTTTGTCTACTCAAAGTTGGCCAGCAATTCGGTGTCGACATCATATCTCACAGGTAATTGAAAATGGTTTAAGAAATCCATTTCCAATTCATCGAAGTAAGAGTATCTTGATCGGTCGAGATTGATCTACCATTTTGCGACACTCTCGATGAGAGTTTGTTGAAACAAACTCAACTAGATGGATTCATCTCTAATGTCGACACACGCTACCTCCACAACCCATAGGTCGGAAGGTCCACGTCAACACAGGATCTTTCATTTACCACTGGCCTGAAGAACTCTAAACAACTCTTCTATTTCCCTATCGGGAAATCTGCACCCACAACAACCTCTCATGGGATCCCCTCTTTACACTTGGGAGATCAGAATTCGCAACTTTGTGAATCCAGTGGTCAAGCATTGGTCTCTCGAATCCCCGAAACCCGAAAGAGTCAACGTTGGCCTTTCCATTTTTCCTTTCAGGATTTACCCTATCGCGATTTCGGCGATCACGATGTTGAGAAACTTGTCTCCTTGACTCCTGAATCTTGATTTGTCGAAACTCCGATACACTCGCGAGTTTTTACTTTCAACGTTACTTCACTTCATCGGCACTTCGGGCTTCGTGATATCGTGAATCCTAATGCGATGGTTTCAGAACTTTACTCCACGAAATTCCGAAATGATCAACGGGGTTGACTACTTGCCACTAGTGCGCCACCTGTCCACTCACTGACTCCTCCGTGGTCCACACAAATCCTCTTAGCTTTCGGGATATCGCGTTTTGTGATTTCGCGATTCCAGTGGCAAGGTTTATGGGACTTCCACCCATGAAAACCCGATACAAGTATCCACGTGTAAATTCAATAGCCCTTGTGGCTTGGATATATGGTCCTACTCCCCCTGAGCTTAGAACCCTTCGACGCTTTCACCATAACTCTCCTTCTTCTCTGTGAGATCTGACGGCTCACGGGACTTCGCAGATTCTCCACCGAGACTTCCGACTATCCATCTCTTCCTCTGAGAACTCATCCTCCTATGGTCCGACGTCGCTATGTCTTCTTTCGACTCCTTCGAAGGCTCAAATCCTTCTAAACCTTCTCCAACTTTGAGTCTTTCAGAAAAATCTTGCGCGCACTCCTTGCGGCAGACTTTCAAGCACTTCCAAGTGTTGAAATCCTTTGACTCTGCGCACACCTGCAGTAGCAGTGTTTAAATTCTTCACTCAGGTCAACAACCCTGAGACTTCGCTCAGCTTGTGCACTCCTTACAAAGCTCTTGTGCCTGTCTGCACTTCTGTAGAAATGAGAACAAAAACTTTCTCTCCTAAGCTTTCAGAGACAAATCTTTGAACCTTTTTTCAACACACTCCTTGCAGACACTTAAACTTCACTCCTTGTAGGAACTCTTGCTCAGGTAGAGAAACAATTGAAACTCATTCCTCTCCTCTTTGCTCTCAGATTTCAAACATTCAATAAGAAATCATTCATACATAGCATAAAAGCAATTGCATGACAGAAAGAGTAAAACATTCATGAGCATAACATTCAAAGATGCATACACAGAGAATATATGAACACCATGAGTTTGAATCACAACTTTCTTTGTATTAATTCACAACTTTTGTACATGGAGTCTACTGCACAACTCTCTGCTTCTCTTCCAAGCTCTTCATACACTCATGCTGCTTATTGTTACAATACATAATGAGGGTGTCTATATCTCGTTTCCCTCTTGCGCTCTAAAACTGTCTAATCTACACATTCAATTCTACCTACTTGCATTAACTACTTTAAATGCCTTCTACCTACTAAGGATGAGAGCGAATTGCTCAAGGTCCATTTACATTATACAAGTGTGCTTATTCTTAATGGCTTCATTTAAGATTGTGCAATAACTTCAAGGTGATTTAAAAATTTGTACTGGGCGCTTTTCCAGCTGTCTGTTGTCTCTGCGCTGGCTCGCTTGATGTTGGCGATGCTCCTGCATCATACTCTCCGTCTTGAAAAATTTCATGGGCTCCTATCCATGAGCTCACGCATGGTCTATCCATGCTTCTGGATCTCTTCTTCAGTCTCCCAGCTAGCATCTTCAACTGGATGGCCTTCCCATTTGACCAGATACTCAAAGTGTTGCCTTCGCCTGGTCCTCTTGCTCACTCTTTTATCCAGTATGCGCTCCATCTGTGGATTTTCTGCTACTGACATATGCTTTGTCCACCGGATCACTGGCTTCTCATTTCCAATCCCTGTTTCCTTAGATTTATATGGATACAAATCTAAGATATTGAATATCAGAGAAATTTTGATCCCATTGGGTAATTCAATCTCGCAAGCATTCACCCCAAATTTCTTCAAGACCTTGCATGGTCCGATTTTCTTCATCTTCAGCTTATTATATGTTCCTCTTGGGAACCTTTCCTTTCTCAAATGTTCCAGAACCAAATCACCAAACTCAAACTGAAGTTGTCTCCTGTGTTGATCTGCCCTGCGCTTATATTCTTGGCTCGAATTTAGCAGTCGCTACTTCACCTGGCTGTGAAGTTCCCTCATCGCCTCTGCGAAATCTTCTGCACTAGCGCTCCTAGTCATAGTCTATTCTAAATCCCTCAATTCAGAAATTCCCCTCGGCTACATGCCATAGACAACCTGAAATGGACTCTGCCCTGTGCTTCTATTAACCGAATCATTATAAGAAAATTCTACCTGTGGTAATACGTTGTCCCACTGGCTATGGTGTTATGTCACCAAGATCCTAAGTAAGTCTCCCAGAATTTTGTTTACCACTTCTGTCTATCCATCCGTCTGAGGATGATAAGACAAACTAAACGACAAGTTAGTTCCCAGCTTCTTCCATAAGGTCCTCCAAAATTGCCCTATGAACTTTGTATCTTGGTCTGAAACTATGCTTCTTGGTAAGCCATGAAGTCGAATGACTTCTTTGAAAAACAGGTTCGCAATGTGAGTTGTGTCACTAGTTTTATGACATGGGATAAAGTGTGCCATCTTGGAAAATCTATCCACCACCACAAATATTGAATCAAAACCTATTTTCATTCTTAGCAACCCCAATACAAAATCCATGCTGATTGCATCCCACTACCTCTCAGGTATGGGCAATGGTTGATAAAACCCCGCATTATGTCTTCTTCCCTTCGAATGCTGGCAAATTCTTCATCTGTCCATGAATTTCTTGACATCTGCTCACATTCCCGGCCAAAAATATGACTCATTCATCTTTGCGAACGTCTTGTCATGACCAAAGTGCCCTGCCAATCCTCCACTATGTTTCTCCTTCAACAAATTCTCCCTCATAGAGCATTTCCGAATACACAGCTAATTACCCTTAAACAATAATCCTTCCTGGATCATGTACTCTATCCACTGGATTCTATCTCTGAGAATTGAATTCTCAGCTACTTCATATGGTTCCCTAAAATTCTGATCATCTGCGTACATGTTCCTGAGATCATCAAAACCCAACGTTTTGACTCTGAACTCCTGCAATAGCAAACACTTCCTGCTCAAAGCATCAACAACTTTGTTAGTAGTACCAGAAATATGTTTAATCACAAAA
>JZKD02S0334500.1:0-19270 GCA_000966675.3 Picea glauca
GGGCTCTCTAGCAAGAATCCAAACATCAAAATGATAATCAACATAATGAGAGAATACATACCCCTATCTCTATTTTATCCCCCTTGTTCATCTTTTCTCTCCAAGTGACTTTTACTTTATTTTTAATATTCCTTAATTAAATCACTTTATTAATTAACTACCCTTTTTGCCTCTAAAAAGTGATTTATTCATCCTAATGGCTTCTCCGACCACTGAAATTCACTTCTCATCATATTATCCTATAGTGCGCTTCCTCCCAATTCTCATGAGCTATTACACTAAGAGGTTTCTCCAAGTATTATGCCAAAAATGACCTCCTTAGTGAATTTAATTAAAATATGCCCCATAATAACTCAAAATTACGGAAATCGTTGGAATGCAATGAAACCAAAGACAAGTTGTGCGAAATGGATCCTGATGATGAAATATGATGAACGATGCAAGTTGGGCCCAATAAAACCCCTCAATAACTCTTGAACTCACTGTCACCCCCATCTGGCTACTCTGGTAGGCATAACACTATGTAACATAATAATATCCAAAAACAGGGACATTACAAAAGATGAAAGAAAAGAGAAGTCTTTTATGAACATATGGTAAAATTTTGGCATAGTGGTATAATCCCTTTCCCTCAAAATTGTTATCCATATAAGATAGAATTGTGCAGCATGAGAGATGAAGAGGCACCAAACGTAGATGACGAGGCACTAATATTAGATGAAGGGATTGAAGTTGATACAATGTTGAATGATGGTCCCAATGTTGATTGGAACAAGTCGATGGAGGATGTTTCAAAACCTATGTATGGTACCTATAAATTAATTCATTTGACAACAATCCTTCTAATTCTTAACTTGAAAGTAGTGCATGGTTGGAAAAATGAGAGTGTTGATGAGTTATTGACATTATTACATCGGGTGTTATCATTTGATTGCACGTTGCCAACAAAATGAAGTTAATTTAAGAACAAATCACTAAGCTAGGCTTAGGGTATGAAAAAATCTACACATGTGTGGATGGTTGCATATTATTTCACAAAAATATTGCAAGTGAGATTAAATGTCTGGAATGCAAAGAAGGGAGGTATAGACTAGGGTTGAAATCAAATTCTGTTCCTAGAAAGGTTCTTCTCCACTTTCTACCAATCCCATAGTTACTTTGAATGTATAGCTTCTGAGACATTATTGAACTTATGCAATGGCACACACAAAATAAGAGCATCGATGGAAAAAAAAATGACACGTGGTTGATTCTAAGATATGGATGGAATTTGATAACAGGTGGTCTGATTTTTCCCAAGGTCCTCATAATATAAGGTTGGTTTTGGCTCTATATGGAGTGAACCGATTCTCAAATCAAAGTACTAAATGATCAAATTAGTCAGTATTTTTAATAAATTATAACTTTCCTCCATGGTTAGAAACCCAACCATTTTTCTTAATGATATCATTGATTTTACCAGGAAAGAAAAGTGTGAATTCAGATACAATTGATGTTTATTTAGAGGCATTATTTGATGAGTTAACAAAATTGTGGAAAGGAATTGAAGCAATTCAATTTTTAATATATGGTGATTCAATCAAAATCACTTTAAGAGTTTCTTTATTGCTTATGATACACAATATT
Source organism: Picea glauca (assembly GCA_000966675.3). Classification (NCBI taxonomy): domain Eukaryota; kingdom Viridiplantae; phylum Streptophyta; class Pinopsida; order Pinales; family Pinaceae; genus Picea; species Picea glauca. The sequence goes on from JZKD02S0334500.1 coordinate 1,627, forward strand.
CCTACAGATGTCACATTGATTGGTCTCACTATTCATGGATACGATGGATGTATGATTTACATATTTAAGGGTTTTGTGAGGCACTCAAATAATTTGAATAAGTGTATTTACCGTGGACATTGTGATTGCCTTAAAGTGGAGCATCCATACCATCTACAAAAATCATGTTTCAATGGTTAGGAATAGAATCATGAAGCACCATTACCAATAACAAATGAATACATTGTTGAGAATGGAGAAAAAAATGCAATTTATCAATGGTTGTGGCATTTAAGGTAGTAAAACTAATTAACTAATGATAGTAGTGTAAAGAGATTGTCCATATTTTACAAGTTCCCATACTTTAAGCATATATCCATTAGGCACATTGTTGACTTTATTCATAATGAGAAAAACATAGCTTATGCTATTATAGAAACTCTTTTTGGTGCATATGATATAACGTTATCCTGTCAATACTTTCAAGCACTAAAGATTCATCAAAATTTTTGGGTTGAAAAATATAGCGATGGAAAATATAGAAAACTTAGCATTCCTTATGTGTGGAGAAACGAACAACATTCACAATTCTTAACGTTGATGTCTCAAAGTCACTTTCCCACTAGATATGTAAGTAGTAATATTAGAAACCAAAATGACAATAATAGCTTAAGAGGCCTCAAGACCCATGACTATCATGTCATAATTGAGGATATTTTACTTATTGTAGTCATATGAAAACAATAAGGTTATATTAAAGAGAATGTGTTTGTGTGTGTTAGATATTTCAAATTTTGATCATTTTAGGGAAGAGGACATTGAAGAGAATGTGTTATCACATGAAGTTGTCACGAGTCATATGTAGTTGTTGTTAAGACCTAAGTCTACACCTCTGCCCTATCTCTCTCTTTTCCGCATACCTTCCTAGAATTTTTTCCTCTTTTGGTTGATAAAGTCAGGTTGGTCAAGTATGTTGTATGTGCAGGGAAAAAACATGAGCAAAATGCAGTATTTAGAGTAGTCCATTTCAAGCTTGAAATACAAGCAAATTGACAGGTTCAATTTTCAACGGTGGAGATCCCATGTGCAGTTTAGATTAACGGCTCTTGTGCATTCATAGTTTCAAAGTAGCACAAGGATTAATGACCAGACAGAATCTCCGAAGTGTCGAAGTCCCGAAGTGACGAGAGTCTGCCACGTCAATCGGGAGAAAGTCACTTCGGGAGATATTCATGCCCGCATTCGAAATCTCTTGAAGCTCGAAGTGCCAAAGTAACAAGAGACTGCCATGTCAACCGGGAGAAATTTACTTCAGGAGATTTACATTCTCTACATCCCGAAGTCCCAAAGAGATGAAGTCTTGAAATGACATCAGGTTGCCACGTCACTTCGGTCCCTACCACTCCACGGGTGTTTTTCAACTCGACACTTTGCACTCATCCATCAAGACTTGTGGCACTCATCTGTGGAGACAAGTGGCTTCCATTTGGCCTTGACATGTGGAACTCATTCCAGGTCATTTGGTTGCTTCATTCGCCCATTTCCACGTGACACGTGTCACCCTTATTTCCATGACACATCATCACAATGACGCCAGACCACCACGTTAGATTCAAGAGATCGTTCTCCAGGAGGTATTCCTGCTCAACATTAAAAGCTACCAAGTGCTAAAATTGGATCCATCTCTAAACATGGTTAAAAGGATTATGGAGTTGGCAGACGAATAAATTTTAGAAGGGGCACTAAAATTTACCCAGATCGCAAATTGTAACAAATCGATGACCACACTTCATTGCGGGGACGAAACATGCTCGAACGTTAACATTCTAGAGAGATCCTGCAATCAAAACCATGGTATAGCTAAAAAGGTACGTGGAAGTTGGTGGTGGATTGCGAGGGTTAGAGAGGTGTGGACCCAAACCACCCTTGACAACTTCCGCAATCGCGTGCTTATATAGGGTCCAATTCGAGAGTAGCGTGTGGCAACAAAGCTAGGCGGTAAGCCTCATCCTGGTCCCAAGGAGAAATCAGTTAATGAAAGAAGGACTGGTGGTTGAACAATCGACTACCCCCTTAAATGGAAGCATGGAGGGTCTGGCTGAGGAGACATAAAACTATCAGTCCAAAGTACCACAGAGGGTAGCTTTTCCTACAGGCCCAGACTGACCTGATTTTCCTTCTAACAGAAGGAACATGATAGACAAGAGAAGACACATGGCACTGGAGAATCCTAGGATAGGAAGGCTAGCTCACACTCCTAGTTGTGGTCTACAATTTTGATTATAAAGAGATAAGAGGAATGATACAAAAAAAAGAAGGGGTAGGGGGCCCAAGACTGGAGGAGGTTTTGAGAAATGGAATGACTGTATATTTTAGTTTGTAAGTCAGAGGGGCATGTGGCTTTAAATTGTATGTTATTGAAGATTCATATGATTTGTTTCGTTAGATTTGTCTTCTATGTTCTCTGTTCTATTCTTCATCTTGCTTGAATGTATTGTTGATTTTAAGGATTAAATTTCCCTTTGATTGATAGATTCTCGATGCAGTAGAAGATTTGTTGTAAGCTTGCATATTTATCATTGTTTATTGTTCAGACACATCTAAATTCTCTTTGCAGAGAGGATCTCTACTTAGCGAACATTCTTCTTTATGTTAATTCTCTTATTCGTATCTTCATCATTATACAAATATTTTGTCTGATAGGCAGCTTAAATGCCTTCAATGAGCATAATGTTTATGACTCCATCACCCAATGGTCCATCAGTGATCTGCAACAATATCTGTTGTCTTTTCCTTTCTTTAAAGTCTTGTTAATCCCTGATTTCAAACCTATTCAAAACAAATTTGTATGTTACCAAGCTTACTCCCATTTGCAGTCCGGGGTGATTCTGATAACATACATGGTGTCGTTGTGTGGGACAGAAGTGAAGATATCTTCCCTCGGAGAACGACGATGAAGGAATCTAGTTTTTGATGGTGAATTGAAGCTGGACACATTGTTCTGACTGCTCATCTTTCACCATGGCGACTCTGTTGTTCCGAAATATATTGGACAAGATTTTAGCTCACAAGTACTATGCTTTCTATGATTTTTCAAAGATAGTTGATTTCCCTAATCCAGTGCCTAGTAGAGATGAATGGGAAAGTATCCTTCCTAAATTTTAAGGAGAAGAGTGGAAGGTACCAGCTGAACATTTGCTGAATTTTCATGATTTTATTCATCAACTTCATATCGTGCATGAAGATGTTCAGATTAATCTTTTCAGGTATTCATTAGAAGGGATTTCTCGTGATTGGTGTCGATATCTTCCAATTGCAAGCATCAAATCTTTGACAGGTTTTCATGCAGCTTTCAATTTGTTTTTTAAGGAGTGTTTTTTAGATGAACATCTTTTTAAAGAATGTTGTGATGAGTTTTCTTTGCTTCATAAAGATTTTGCTAGTCACGAAAACCAAATTTGTGATGAAGCATTTATTGTAGAAGAGAGCATTTATCATGAAGATCAAGAGGTGTTGAATGATATTCATTATGATAACAATAACATAGAAACATGTGGCATCATATCAAATGTATCTATTTTTTTAAATGTTTATGAAGATCAACATGTCTCTTTTGGATATTCTGATGTCAAAGAGCAAGTGTATGCATCAATAGAAGAAAGTTATGGATATGAGTTACAGGCATGTAGTAAAGGAGAAAAAAAAGGATTAGATGAGAAATTGATTATGCATGTTTCTTTGTCAGTTGTTGAGCAACACCAAGTTTTGTGCAAATTTCAAGATCTAGTTGCCATTTATATGGAGATGTTTTGCAGTGATGAAGTTTCAGTTGTTGCCATCTTTAAGGCCAGATTTTTGGATTGTAAGTATGATTTCCAAGTTTATGATTTACATGTTGCAATCTGTGTGTTTATGGCTTTGCATAAAGTTGGAAGGAAAGTTCAAGTTGTTAGTTAGATACTTGCATGGTTTCATTGGAAGCATGATCTTACTTGATCAAGAAGCATCATACTTGATTAGAGTAGGAGTAGGGTGAATAAAGCTCAGTTTTCGAACATTTTGGTTTGTAGTGATTTCGTTTTCAGTTTGTGAATATTCTTGGTTTTTCAATAAGAAGCGGAGATTCTTTCAGGAATACAGATTTTGTGGAAGTAGCCCTAGGATAAGACATTGAAGTTGCTTGTTCTTGGAATCTCACAGGGAGCATGCCATCTCCTGTGGAGCCAATGTTATCACATGAAGTTGTCATGGGTCATATGTAGTTGTTGTTAAGACCTAAGTCTACACCTCTGCCATGTATCTCTCTTTTCACATACCTTCCTAGAATTTTTTCCTCTTCTGGCTGATAAATTCGGGCCGGTCAAGTATGTTGTATGCACAGGGAAAAACCATGAGCAAAATGCAACATTTAGAGCAGTCCATTTCGGGCTTGAAATACAAGCAAACTAATAGGTTCAATTTTCAACAGAGGAGATCCCATGTGCAGTTCAGATTAACGGCTCTCGTGCATTCCGAGTTTCAAATTCGCGCAAGGATTAACGACCAGACATAATCCCCGAAGTGTCGAAGTCTCGAAGTGATGAGAGACTTCCACATCAACCTGGAGAAAGTCACTTCAATAGATATTCATGCCCGCGTTCAAAATCTCCCAAAGCTCGAAGTGACGAAGTAACGAGAGACTGTCACGTCAACCGAGAGAAAGTTACTTCGAGATATTTCCATGCTCTACATCCCGAAGTGACGAAGTAACGAGAGACTGTCACGTCAACCGAGAGAAATTTACTTCGAGATATTTCCATGCTCTACATCCCGAAGTCCCAAAGAGCTGAAGTCTCGAAGTGATGTCAGGCTTCCATGTCGCTTCGGTCCCTACCACTCCATGGGTGTTTTTCAACTCGACACTTGGCACTCATCCATCAAGACTTGTGTCACTCATCCATGGAGACAAATGGCTTCCATCTAGCCTTGACATGTGGCACTCATTCCAGGTCATTTGGTTGCATCATTCGCCCATTTCCACGTGACACGTGTCACCCTTATTTCCATGGAACGTCGGGACAATGATGTCAGGCCACCACGTCAGATTCGGGAGATCATCCTCCGAAAGGTATTCCTACTCAGCATTAAAATCTCCCAAGCACCAAAATTGGCTCCATTTCTAAACATGGTTAAAAGGATTCTGGAGTTGGTATACGGATAAATTTTAACAAGGGTGCTAAAATAGCACAGTTACCCAAATCGCAGATTGCAACAGATGGACGACCACACTTCATTGTGGGGATGAAACATGCTTGAACGTTAACATTATAGAGCGGTCTTGCAATCGAAACCATGGTATAGATAAAGAGGTATGTGGCAGTTGGTGGTGGATTGTGGGGGTCGGAGTGGTGTGGACCCAAACCACCCTTGACAACTTCCGCAATCACGTGCTTATATAGGGTCCAATCCAAGAGCAATGCATGGCAACAAAGCTAGGTGTTAAGCCTCATCCTGATCCCAAGGAGAAATCCGTTAATGAAAGAAGGATTGGTGGTTGAACAATCGACTACCCCCTTAAATGGAAGCATGGAGGGTCTGGCCGAGGAGACAGAAAAATGTCAGCCCAAAGTACCACAGAGGGAAATTTTTCCTACAGGCCCAGACTGACCCAAGTTTCCTTCTGACAAAAGGAACATGACAGACAAGAGAAGACAAACGACACTAGAGAATCCTAGGATAGGAAGGCCATCTCACACTCCTAGTTGTGGTCTACGGTTTTGATTATAAAGACATCAGAGGAATGATATAAAAAAAAAAAAGAGGGAGGGGGGCCAAGACCATAGGAGGTTTTGAGAAATGGAATGCCTGTATATTTCAGTTTGTAATTCGGAGGGGCATCTGGCTGTAAATTGTATGTCATTGAAGATTCATATGAGTTATTTCATCAGATTTGTCTTATATGTTCTTTGTTGTATTCTTCATCTTGTTTGAATGTATTGTTGATTTTAAGGATTAAAATTTTCCTTTGATTGATAGATTCTCGATGCAGTAGAATATCTATTGTAATCTTTCCTATTTATCATTGTTTATTGTTCAGACACATCTAAATTCGCTTTGAAGAGAGGAGCTATGCTTAACGAACATTCGTCTTTATGTTAATTCTCTTATTCTTCTCTTCATCATTATACAAATATTTTGTTTGATAGGCAACTTAAATGCCTTCAATGAGCAGAATGTTTATGACTCCATTTCCCAATGGTCCATCACTGATCTGTAGTGATATCTGTTGTTTTTTCCTTTCTTTAAAGTCTTGCTAATCCCCGATTTCAAACCTATTCAAAACAAATTTTGCATGTTACCAAGCTTACTCCCATTTATAGTATGGGGTGATTCTTGGAGTGATAACAGAATGTGTTTGCATGTGTTAGATATTTCAAACTTTGATCATTTGAGGGAAGAGGACATTGAAGTCCCGTGTTTATATGAATTAGAATTTCCACCAACAATATTTAATATTTATATGCATCTTCTTATACATCTAGATTATGAACTCAAGCATTGTGACCCAAGATGAATGACATGGATGTATGCTATAGGATGATATATAAATTTTTTGAAAAAAAATGTTCATAATAGGGAAAAACTAGAAGGAAACATGTGTAAGGGATATTATTTTTAAGTAATAAAGTATTGTATTCCCTGCTTTGAAAGTTCACATACAAACATATGGTTTGTTGATGCCTGGGTCACCATGAGAGGAAACCAACCCAACACAACCATTGACTAGTCTTGAGACTTCCTCGAAGGGCCAAAAAATAATACAAAAGTATATTAAGATAGGTATTGTCACTGTTACTTAGTTCTGCCACCAAAATATCTACCGTACTAAGAGATAAAGTAGTAAAATTGAAACCAAAATAGTTTCAATAGCACAAAACACCATTAGACATTAGGAGAAACCTGATCATTCGAGAAGAAGGTTGACTGCTCATAGGAAGAGGGAGGGGTACATTCAACAAGATGGAATCCTGGGAAGACATTTCTGAAGCCGAATGCTGGAGAGTCATGCATGCATGCAAAGTCACTAACGAGGAGATATGATGGTTCAACAGTTCCATATTAAATTTCAAATCTTCCACGTCACGACGAACTTCAAAAACAAACTACATGAGTTGTTCCATAGACTAGTGCGAAGAGGATTGTGTCGGATGAGGATCATCAAAACCAACTGGACAGGACATCGAGGGGGAGATGCACCTCGTGTATCAACTAAACCATCAGGAGGAGCATTGTGAATTGGGGAAGTAGCTAGGGGGGAAAGGGAAGGTTGACTTCCAACTCCAATGGCATCATAATCCACTTCGAAAAACTCAACTTGACAACCCCAAATTCTATCTTCCTCTTTCCAAGTTAGTGCCCCCTGCTCTTCTTCATTGCAGAGTAGAGAACACACAAATGCTATTTCAAAGAAATTGGAAGTGATCACAACATCAATCGACTTCCTCTCCATCCTCCTGCACAAATTTCTACATTTGCGTGATCTCCCTCTCTCTCGGATCCTTGGCATAGGGATAGTGAAGGAATCAATGAGTCCTCTAAAGGTGAGAGTCATTTTGCCTAGATCTAACCAGTGAACAAAATTTAAGGTGGAGGCTAGAGGATGCCAAACAAAAATAAAACCTTCATCTGTCATCGAGGGCGTCCTCCCATAAAACGAGATGATGAATATTGATTTATTACCACTAGCACTGAAGTCCTCGCCGAGTAATTTCCCCTCATAATCTTTATACCTTTAGCCATATGCCTCCCAATTCTCTCATGTTCTAGGAGATCACGGTCGTCAGTACTCAAACCATCAACACAACATGGAGCATTTATTAGGTTTTTGCATTGAAGTTCGGGCTTCCAAGTGGAATGAAGACCCCCTTCCATCTATTGTGGATAAATGTCATGTTGACACCTCATTCGATGGACATGTGTAAAGGATATTCAATGCAAAAGGCCATGGGATATGATTATTATTGTTGTTGTTGTTGTTGTTATTATGATTTGTTATAAGTATTATATTTTTTTGAAACCTATATATAATCATAAATATGAAAATATCTTTATCATATTGGGATGTAAATGTAGTTAATTATTTTTAATAAAAAATGGAGTGTATTAATAAATCATTTTTTTTTCAAACATAATTTTGCTATTTTTTAAAATTTAAGCTAGTGTACCAACCCTAGAATTTAGCAATGAACTAAGAGAATAGTGCCTTCTTAAACTTTCAAAATTTAAATTTGATGGCCCCAGAATTTAGCAATGAACTTAGAGAATAGTGTCTTCTTAAACTTTCAAAATTTAAATTTGATGGTGGTAATATATAGTGACAATTCAAATTTCTTTACATTGTGTGTATATATAGTAGATGAAAATAATTATGTACATATACTTCCATTTTTATAATTTAATGGATGTCTCCAGTGCTTTTAATTGAGTTTAATGGATATTTCCAGTGTTTTTAATTGAGTTTAATTGGTTTAATTGAATTAAGTTGACTTTACATAGAATGATTATTTGATATTTATGTTACAACTTAATAGTTTTTTCACCTTTTGTGTCTTTCTGTCCCCTTCTCTTTATCTTCTGCGCCTTCTTTTGACACTTAGTGTCGTGGGCTTGTCTTCTTGTCCAGGGTTTTGACACTTAGGAAACTTTGGTTGACCCAAAGGTCACTTTCCCCTCTTGTTTTTTACTTCTTGGCTCTGTGATTCCTGTCAATGTCATTGATGCTTGTGCAGGTGGGCCTGGATGAGTTCCCGAACCTTTACTGAAATGGAAAGAAATTTAAATAACCTCATGAGCCCTGCTGATGAGGTTGCCTGGCGATAGGTGGGACTCTTCGAAACCATCGACTCTCTCGAGAATAACTTTTCTAGAGCTCCTTACTTATTAAGCAAGTCTATCCATCCGGCTGGGCTTCCCTCTAGTCTGTCTTCTCCTTCTTTGTTTGATGCCAAGGCCTCTGGGCCAGCCTTCCCCCTTACTGACATCCCCATTACAAAGGTTCCTTCTTCCTCGACTCCTTCCGGCTGCAACACACTCCCTTCTCCTTAGTGGGCTCCAAAACTCCCTACTAACTTGGTTGCCTCTTACGTCGGAAGGAGTGGAAATCTTGTAGAAAGGCTAAACGTATGGTGTTGGGAGGAGATGTGGGATTAGAAGACACTTACAGAATGTTGCTCTGCGGTATTGTGGGTCGAATCTCCTATAAACTCTTGAGCAACCATCCACTAGAGGACTGGATCAAATCGCATTGGTTTCCTCTCATTGGCTACTCCCCTGAGATACTCTATCTCACTGAAGGATGGCTCGGTTTCATCTGCATCTTTGGGTTCTTCTTCCGGGTCTTCCCTTGTTCCTCTGGAATGAAGGAACCCTTCGAGCTATTAGTGATTCACTTGGAAAATTCATTGCTATGGATACAAAGCTACTTCCTGGATCTGTGAGAAAGATGGGCAGAGTGCTGGTGGAGATGGACCTCTTTGTTGATTTACCGGAAACCCTTGTGATCAAATGGAGAGGGAGAAAGATTGCTCAACCACTGGACTACCTTGGGTTGCCCTTCCATTGCAACCGTTGCTGAAAAACTGGTCACCTTTGTCATGAATGCCCTGGAAAGGTTTGGGCTGATCGATCTGAAGAATCTGACCTACTTTTAAACCCACCTGACTATGTGGTTGCAGATCCCTCTCTAAATTTTTTGGAGATTCCTACTGGTCTACCCTCCTCATCTCTACAAGAGCAAGATGAGTCTATTTTGGGGAGGTTAAAAACTCTTTGCCCTCCCCTTTACAACTCCCTGTTCCTTGATGAGAAGGAAGTTATTATAAATTCCCTTTGGCTTTCCTTCAACACTTGTACTAAAGCTTTCACCCCTAAAGCTGTGACCTCTCCCATTGACCCTCTCTGCGCGACCTTTCCCCTTGACCCTTCCCCTGATCCCTGTCCTTCTGCTCCCTCCTCCTCTTCTCCTCCCGACCTCCCTGTTGTTGTTCCCCTTCCCTCTACTTTTGAAACCTTGCCAAAGCCCGTCCCTTCTACTCTCTTAAACCACTCTCCTCCTTCATCTCCACCTAGACCTTCCCGCCTCCCCTCCTCTCCTTTGGAACCGAGTGGCTCCCCTTCTTTTTTACCAGGCTATAGGGAGGCAGAGGAGGATGACACTAGCCTCTCTTCTCTTTTGCCCTCACTCTCTTCCTACCCTATCATTCCTAAGATCTCAGTTCCACTACCCATCTTTCGAGGGAAGGAGCTCATCAACCCTTCAGCAGAGACCAGTTCCTCCTCCTCTCTTCGTCCTAGCAAAGGAAGTAAATCCTACACTTGGTCGTGGGGTATTGGTTATTAGCTCTCCCCCTTACAGACGCAAAGCTCCAGAAAGAAACTGGTGAGTTTAACTTCTCAAACTAATGTTATTTCCATTCCCTCTCCAGATGGGAGGGCCCTTAGAGCATTGAAGGCCCTGGCGAGGACCAAGTGATGTTATTGCTTTCTTTGAATATTCGAGGGATTGGAGGCACTCTCAAAGATGCCTCTCTTCATAGATTGTTAGATTGTACACAACCTGATATTTTTTTTCTCCAAGAGACCCTCTTTGTTGATCAGAAAGCTAGAGACTTCTCGCATAAATTTCGTCCTTCTTGGGTCTCGTCGGCTGTCAATTTCATTGGAAATTCTGGAGGTTTGTTGGTAGCTTGGGACCCCGACTTCTTCGATTTGGCTCCTTTCCTAACAATTGGAGGGATTTTTCTAGTTGGTCGTTGCTTAACTACCAACCGGGAGATGGATTTTCTCAATTTTTATGGGCCATGTAATGACCGTAAATAGTTCTGGACCTCCTCAGCAAACAATGGTCTTCTCTCCACTCTGAATCTTATTCTAGCCGGTGACTTGAATATTATTTTATCTGTAGATGAGAACTGGGGCGGTGCTTACTTACCTAGACAAAATGAAGTTTTTTACAGAGACCTTTTTATTTCAAAGAAGATGGTAGATGTCAAGCCGACAAAGTTAGTCCCCACCTGGCGAAATGGGCGTTTTGATACTGAAGCGGTTGCTAGACGTATCGATAGGTTTTTTGTCTCTGAAGGCCTTTTGACTACGGTCGGTATTTCTAGATCTTGGGTGGATTTTCCTTATGTGTCTGACCACGCCCCCATACTCTTTCAACTAGAAAGTCCCCCACTGTACAAAGGATTCCCTTTCAAGTTTAATGTTCACTGGATTTCATTTTCTGATTACATTAAGATAGTTCATAATGTCTGCAAGGATCCACGTTTTCTACGGGAAGCTAACCCTCAATTGTGTGTTGTTTGGAAATTAAAGGAGCTCAAATCGCAAACTAAGTCTTGGTTCAAAATTTTAAAGGGGAAAGAAACATCTATGATTAATAAGCTGGAACTTGAAATCAACTTGCTCATTCAAAAGTCCGCCTTAACCACCTTATCCGTGGAGGAGATCGGGTGTCTCATAGAGCTCGAAAGCAACAAAAACACACTACTTCATGGGGAGGAGAACACTTGGAGGTTGTGTAGCCGAGCAATGTGGTTAAAAAGTGGAGATACAAACTCAAAATTCTTCCACAAGGTCGCTAGCTATAACTGGAATAGGAAGCATATCTCGGCGATTACAAAAGAAAACAGACACATCCTTACAGGTCAGAAAGCGATCAAAGATGAAGCGATTTTCCATTTTGAACAGTTCTTCAAAACTAAAGATCGACCCAACCCAATTGCGGTTACAAACATCACTAGCCTTTACCCCACAATGGTAACTGAGGAGCAAGTTGTCGATCTCTTTAAACCTATCTCTTTGCTGGAATTAAAAGTGGTTCTGGAACATTGCAAAAAAGAGAAAAGTCCAGGCCCTGATGGGTGGACATAAAAGTTTTTCATTTTCTTCTTTGATCTTGTGGGAGACGATCTTCTTCAGATGGTGGAGGATTCACGAATAAATGGTAAGATATATGGAATCTTAAATTCCACCTTCCTGGCTTTGATCCCAAAGGAAAATAACTCGGTTTCTTTAAACGACTACCGCCCAATCTCTCTTTGCAATCTTCTTTATAAGGTTATTTCAAAAATTCTTGCTAATTGAATCAAACCGATTTTAGAAAGATGTCTCTCTGCAGAACAACTAGGGTTCTTGAAGGGAAGAAGAATCCAGGATGCCATTGGTGCGGCCCATGAAAGCCTACACGGCATAAAAAAGAAGAATACAAAGTCCCTGGTTCTAAATTTGGATCTCAAAAAATCTTTTGACAGCATTGACTGGGAGTACTTAAGGCCGATCTTGCTTACAATGGGCTTTGGAGTGAAGATAACTGATTGGGTAATGTCTTGTGTAACTAGCGCAAATATTGCAGTGTTGATAAATGGTGAGGCGACTAAGTTTTTCAAGAGTGAGAGGGGGCTCCGCCAGGGTTTCCCTCTCTCCCCATACCTGTTCATCATGATAATGGAAGGGCTCAACTTGCTTTTATCAAAAAGCATCTATGATCATCTTATCCTAGGTATAAAGGTTTCAAAGTTTATAAAAGTTGTTTACCTAATGTTTGTTGATGATGTACTCTTAATGTCAAAGGTTGATCCTTCGGAGTGGATAGTGATCTTGGACATTCTTCAGGATTTTTGTTCTGCTTCGGGTCTTAGTATTAATTTTTCAAAGTCCACTGCTCATTATTGGGGGCTTGAAGAAGCTGATCTCAGCCTTCTTAAAGAATCCATTCCTTTCACCTTCGTTGATTTGAGTCAAGGATTCAAGTACCTCGGTTATCATTTAAAACCTGGTGCTTCTAAGTCTAAAGAATGGTGTTGGCTGGTGACAAAATTTGAAAGGAAAATCAGGTTTTGGTGCAATAAGTGGTTGTCTCTGGGTGGGCCTTTTGTCCTGGTCAAAACTATGTTAGAAAGTCTTTCCATCTTCTGGATGTCTTTGGAGTGGATCCCCTGTAATATCCTCTCAAAACTTCGCAAGCTTTCCTTCGCTTTCCTGTGGAGTGGGCAAAACGATAAATCCCATATTCATTTGTGTAGTTGGGATACCCTGTCTAGACCTTTAAGGGCAGGGGGTTGGGGGCTCAAAAATCTCCCACTCTTCAACACGGCTCTTCTGGCGAACTCTCTTTGGCGAGCGCTCACTCATGATAGCATTTGGCATAGAATAATTGTTGATAAATATCTGGGAAAAGTGACTTTTTTTTATTGGATTAGGAAGTCTTCTCACTTCCAACAACGAGCATCCTTTTTCTGGAAGGGTCTAACTAAATCGCTTTTTGTGATCCTTCATTGGCTACGGTGGAGGCCCGTATCTAGCTCGGATATTTTGATTGGAAAGGACATGATCGCTGGAATGGAGGATCGATCCATCCTCTCTAAAACTCTGAGATCACATTTAAATTCTTTAAATCTTTTGTGGTTGGCTCAAGTGAGAGAGACAACGCGCGTCTTCCCCTTTCCGGATAAATGGTTGAGCAGTGAGTCGATTGGGTTATGTGGTGAGGTTGCCACCGAATGGAACCTCTTTACTTCTTCTCTAAGAAGTGCTGGTATTTCTCTCAATAATGATTCTAATTTACTTCTGTGTGCCGGAGGAGATGCTTTGGGGATCATTTCCGTTAAAAACATTTACTTAGCTCTTCTCCAACCGATGGACTACTCCTGTGACAACTTTTGGATTCAAAACTTGTGGAAGTGGCCTGTTCCACTCAAAATAAAACTATTCATTTGACTCTCAGCAAAAGGAAAAGTACTCACTTGGGAGGTGCTCCGGAAGAAAGGTTGGGGTGTGTAAACTCTACAATTGCTCCTCAGAAGAGATTCATCATCTTTTAATCCATTGTAATTTCAAAAAGGTTGTTTGGCAGCACCTGGTAAACTTTTTTTCTCTAAATCTACAGTGGAATGGTTCCACAGTCTCGGACTGCTTCACTGTTTGGTCTTTTGAAAAATATCTCCTTGTAAGTTTGGATGCCCTCGCTTGTTGGCATATATGGATTGAGAGAAACAAGGTAATCTTTGAAGATCGCTCCCCCTCGCTTTTCTCTGTTGTTCACAGGATTTTGGATTCTTTCTCCTGGCAGCCGGTCACTCAGAAAGTCTTCCCAAACAAAGTTTGTGAGATTTCGCAGGCCAAGGGCTACACCTTAGCTTGTTTTGATGGGGCAACACAGTCAAATGGATTATGTTGCGGAGCAGGCGGTACTTTCAAGACCCATCCGTCAAGGATTACCAAGTGGTTCATTAATTGTGGAGCGGGATCAAATACAAAAGCTGAACTCATGGGTTTATGGGTGACTCTCACGCTGGAAACTATCTGGTCGACCAACAAACTACAAATCCTTGGGGATTCGAAAGTTATTATTGACTGGATTAATCAAATTGGTAATCTGCAAGCGGTGAACATTGATTGTTGGAAACAAAAGACGAAGGATTTGGCAAAAAACTTTAAAGACATTAGTTTCCAGCACATCTATAGGGTCCATAACAAAGAGGCCGACTTACTCTCAAAGAGGGCGCTAAATGAAATTGAAGGAAGGCTTACAGTTTACCACCGGGACAATGGAGAAGGAAGCCCTCTTTCGATCCTCAACATTTTTGAAATGTAAGTTGAGGCGAGGTCCTTGTGGAATGATTGCACTCCACTAGCTACATGCACAGATTTTCATGCCTCCTTCTTTAGCAAGTTGCACTACTTTGTTTGTACAGATTTCCAAATACTGGTGTTTATTCCCGAAACTGTTTATTCCTTAATGGATGTACTTAGAGTAGTTTTTTACACGCTGCTTTCTAAAGAACTCTCTTTTGCTATTGTAAACGAATTTATACTCTATATAAATTTGAGTTAATTTTTTCTTGGAAAACGTTGACTTTCATCTAATGGTTATATGGTATTTATATTACAATTCAATAATTTTTCAATTGTAGTACAATCATAAAGTAGTCATTTTAGTTATAAATGAATGATAAGTTAGAAGTTTCCAAAAAAAAAAAAATGAATATTTGAAATAGATAGCAAGGGTTTTGAGATTATGTGAGAATAGAATTAAAATATGTGTAGGGAAATGTCAAATTCAAATATGTTATTTATACATTATTGAGGATAAGTTAAGAAAGTTTGTGATGCAAAAATTGATGAGAATTTCAAAATTTTATTTAATGGAGAAAAAACATTTAATTTTCATTTTAACATTTTTTTACATTATAAATTGTGTTTAGGCATTAATAGAAGTTTTCTTTTTTCATCTTTCAAAGAAAAAAGAAAAATGAGAAAAAGCTCTATTATATAATATGATTTTAAAGACTGTATATTAAATGTGAATTTTTTTTGTTTGTTTCTTGCATTTACACAATTCCTTGATTGTCCAAAAAACAAACCCTGTATCTTACTTATAATTAATAAAAATAAACAATTTGTTAATATAGAAAAACTATGTTGTGATATTTTATTTTATTTTGATTATTATATTATAATTTTCATTTTTGTATTTAGTAACATTAAAAAAAAAAAATGTATTCTTCATCATTTAGTAACAATAGAACGAGTGGCATTCCTATCATAGATGGGTTTGTGGATTTTATATTTTAATTAAGATTTGTATAATTGGAGCATTAGAACTAGTTGAATTCCTATCTATTTTATATTTTAATTAAAAATGCTATATTAATAGAGCATTAGAACGAGTTGGAGAGCTATCATAGATGGGTTACATTATTTTATATTTTTAAATGGTATATAATAAGAAAATTTACATAAGATGTCAAACGAAGGGTGTTTTAAAAATGTCACTGTCAACGAATTTTCATTTTACAGGTACGGTTTACCTGAAATTCCATGCCTGAGTTGCAGTCTTAAAATGAACACAATATTAATGACATTTTATGCCTACGATGTCCTGCCCAACCTGGCAGGACAAGGTAGAAAGTAAATTAATTTATTGGGCCAGGTTATCATGTTTATGAATTAGGGTGAATCAATAATTAGTTTGTTGTGTAGTATTCAATGCTCAGGACAAGGTTGAAAGTACATCAATTTATTGGGCTGGGTTATCATGTTTATGAATTAGGGTGAATCAATAATCAATTTGTTGTGTAGTATTCAATGTTGAGTTGGTGTATATATAGTCTGATTACTTTGATATATACGTTCCAATATATTTGATGATGTATATGCCACTTGCAACAGCATTGAATACTACTCAGCAGACTGGTTATTGTTTACTCATAAACTAGCTACAAATTGGATCCACTGCCTCATCAACCCCTGAATCAATTATATCATCAACCTTGCAGGTAGACTTGGAGGTCCTACAGAAAATTGAGTCACCCATGTTAAAGCAGTAGTACACTAAACGTTCTACCTTTTGGTTGTTTTTCAGTAATTTTTTCTGTATTTTGTCCGAAATTCGGTGATGATGGTTGGATCTGCAGATTTGAGTAGCTAAGTTTGTATAATCCGAGTGCCCTAGAGGCTTTTCAGCGAACTGAATCCATTTATACATTCAAATAACAAAAAATAGTAATTTTATCCAACTTTACATCCCCAGATCCCAACCAAAAAAACTCCAAAAATAAAACGTTTAGCCAACTAATCTTATGAAATGATTGTTGCTTTGGCGTGCACCTTCAATGCAGCCTCTGTTGACGCAAGCCGTCCTCCTTTAATAAATTAGAGACACTCCTCTACCGTGATTCACCAGCTCCTCCTCATAGCTTTCCTTCAACGCCAAGCCATCGATTCCCCACCTACTCATCGACCAAATCAAAAGCCGCCCTATTGTAGCTAAAAAAATCCTAATATTCATACCGATTACGCTAAACACCTATCCAGAAACCCTGCTATTTTAGCCTGGCTTCCAAGGGTCTTCCGAACCTGGCTCCCGAGGCTAATCACAATCCTGCCACCTCGGCAAATGAAACCGTTGATCCAAAAAGTGGGACAAGTCGAAAACCATGAGGCATGGAATCGACGTGAGCTTTTATTGGTGTTATGCATCTAATGCTTCTCGAATTTTATGCACGCCACATATAGAAAAGACAGCGAGCACTAAATGACATGCATTTTATTTTACTTATTAATATTTAAGGGAAACTTATAGGTGAGGACAAATGTTTGAATAAGATGAAGGCGGTCGCCCCACGCATAAATGAATATTTAGGTATATCTAATGACGGTGAGTTGGCTTAGGAATTTGTTTATTAGTATATCATTACAAGAGATTGTTTAGTCTTCCTGTGCATTCTTGTTGCAATTTGCTTTATTTTATTGATAAGGTGTTTGGTAATTTACGTATTTGGTATTGTTTAATTGTTTTATGTTTTTTAGTTGAGATCTAGTGACATGAATTTACAAGAAATCATAATTTTCTGTTGTTTAAATTGGATTTTTTAATGTAAAAATGGATTCAGCCTATTGAAAAACTATGAAATACTAATATTATACAGAATTAACCACTTAAATATGCAAACAATTTCTTGCTAAAAAAACTGAACAAAAATATCCTCCTAAAAGAGTCAAAACATTGAACATTTAAATTAAGGCCAAGTATTTTGTATTTTGTAGTAGAGTTATTAATGTTAACCTATATAATTAGGTCATAGTCTAGACTCATTTCTAGGGATATTATTCATTTAATTTT
>JZKD02S0334511.1:8879-19270 GCA_000966675.3 Picea glauca
ATCTTGCATGAAAGTACACTACAAAGTACCAGAGAATAATCCTTCTACCATCCTTCCACTCCATACCATAATGAGTACCATAATAATAATTCTCTGCATGCCCAAATTCACAGGTAATATTTTCCATGTTAATCATCCTCCACGTGTCTTCATGAGAAGCTCACATTTCACGTTTAATCTCAAAAGCTTCGGATAATATAAAACAGGGATTAATAATCAAAGTTTTATAATCAAGGGTTTAAGGACTTAGGTTAAATAACTCACTAAGGCCCTGTCCCCAGAGCCCCATTAAGCCTCCTATAAGCACCCTTTCACTTCCCCACTTGTAGAAACATAGTGCCCCATCTCTCTTTAGACCTTTCAGCAGTTAGAGTTTTCATATTATAATCAAATGTACAATTATGATTCACATATGGTCTTGGCTTACAGCCATCTCTTCATTACATTTACATTCATATTATGGGGTAAACCTGGGGGTATTACAACTTCATGCTGCTCCTGTACTTTCTTTTCATTTCTTCGATTTCTTGTAGGGGTGGTTTTTGCACCCATCTCTTTTGCTTGGCTATTGTTGTTTGTTGTGGTCACTAGTCCCTTTGACCCATTTTGGTATTAGTGGACATTAATACAAATTTCAATTTCAAATTCTATGGGATCATCGGTGCTGCCACAATTCTGAGAGGAGTGTTTAGCAGGTTAAGATGGTCAATTTCCACTTTCTGTCGAGAAAGAGAGGTGTGAGATTGTCTGAAGATTTGCCCGAACAAAAGGTACCTAAAATTGATGAATTATCAACTTTGGACTCAATAGCTATTCAATATTTAGATCATCTGCCAATGGGGTTGTAATTTAGCAGCGAAAATGGCAGCATGTTAGGCCACCCACCAAGGTTCAATTCCCCATAAGGCATGAATAAGCAAAAGGGGCCAGGTGCAAATCTTGAGTGATTTTGACGGAAGAGTCCCCCTTATGGCTGTTTAGCCAGAGGAAAGTGATTATGTTCAATGAAAAACCCTCGAGGGTTATTTTGCCATTGCAAGTGGGCTGCTTATGATACCTGGCCTCTTTGGGGTCAGTTTTAATGCTTCTCTTTGAGTCTAAAAGGAAGACCTTTCAAAAAAAATATGTTCAACACATCTGGTTGTCACAAGAAAATATTGTTAAAAGCATAATGTGGTAGCTAGATCTCATGCACTTGCCTTGTTTGCATAGGTAGGTAGCGCTAACGCTATTTTGATGTAATGATCTTGGCAAAGGATTGACTGCATCCCTTTCAATATTGTAAGTACAGGAGTAGGACTTTAAAATAAATAAATACACTGCTAAATGAGCTTCTTTCCACAAACCTTTCTTGGGTGCTTGCATTTGAGTGAAGAATCCCTTTGTCATTGTGGATGCGGTTGATGCACATGTGAGAAGGCATGACGAAGGTCCTGAAAAGTAAATTGAGATAATTACTTGACTTGGACGACCAGAAAAGAAGACATGAGTAGTGAGTACAGCAACTCAACCAAAGCAGGGTATGTTCAATACATGGATCCTCCTTTCTAGATAAAATATAGTTATTCTACATATAGGCCATGGCCTCAAGGAACTATGTAAAACAAGAAGCCCCGCGGACATTAGAAGAGTACCTGTGGAGGAACATTGCTTCTTCGAGGGCACATCTCAGGCTGGATTCCTGGTGACCCAATCCCTCACAGGCTTCACAGTGCTTCCCTGGGCAGTCTATTCTGCTGCCCCAATACAAGTAACGAGTGAACCTAGCTTCTGAAGGAGACCCATTAGGCCTTACATGGATAATTCTAGATCCACTGTCTGCATCCGAGTGCTCGGTTCCCGAAATGGAAGAAGGGATGGCGAACAGCATGATGCCAATGCAAAGGATTGCTGTGAGTAAGAGCAGATGTGAGTACATGTGTCCAGGGGATGATGATGAGGATGCTGTCGGGCGGCTCTGTGCTGCTGGAGGATCGGGGGGGTCGTAGTCTTTTGCAGCAGAGAATTCATTGTCCAATGCTTTGTATGTCCTGTGTAAGGCCATTGGGCTGCAAGATCTGTCAGGGACTAAAACAAGCTGAGGAGATTATGTCGATTTTGTTCATCCTCATGGTGCTTGGAAAGAGTGAGCGTTGTAATTTGAAAAGAGGTCGGTAAAGGTTCAAAGGCAAACCTTAAGTAAGGTGGAACTTGAATGTTCTGCCAGGTTTTAAGCAATAATCATGTTACGTCAAGGTTTTATAGCAAGCTTTTATGACAAATTTATATAGTGTTTAAAGTTTGTTGGGTGTCCATTATTATTATTATTAAATATGTTATGATAGTAAAGTTTGTTGTATAAAATCCCTATGTCTTATCAATATTTTTATTCTTAAAAATGTATAAGAAATTATATAATTTTAAATTTATTTTAAAATATTATAAATTTTGTGATTTTAAATGTTATGTTAAAATATTATAAATTTTAAAGTTTTAAGAGTTATTTTAATTATTTAAAAAATTAAAGAAATTTATTTTTTTATTTTAAATATTGATTTTTAAAAATATATATTTTTTAAAAATTAAAAAATATTTAAATCTAAATGTTTTAACATTTAAAATATTTTAAGTTAAGAAGGATTTAAATTTGCTTTTTTATTATTATATGATTTTTATTATATAGATTTTGTGTATATTTACTTTTTGAGTTTTAAATAGTGTTAGATTTTAAAATTTAATATTATTTTTTTAATGAAATAAAAAGGTTATGTTATTTTAATATTTTCATAGAGTAATGTGTAACTTTTTTTCCACGGGAAGTTTCTCGTTTATATTCATCAGTATATAAACATTTTACATTGCAGCCATTACAAAATCCATCCCGGAGACTCAGCAGGGTTCGACCACAAGACCTCCTCCCAACTCTTGGAGAAAGGTACCGTCTTACCGTCTGAGTTGTCTCACAAGACTAGAGTAATGTGTAACTTGATATTAAACATAATATATTTTGAGTAATGTGTAACTTGATATTAAACATAATATATTTTCATAGAGTAATGTGTAACTTAATAATAAACATAATTAATTTAATTGTTTATTTTAGTTAAATTTCTATTAAAAGATGGAATCCTTAAGTGGTACAAAGTTTCAAATTTTTTTTGATTAATAAATTTATTTTAATAAAAATTTAGATTCAATATTGTTTAAAGATTAATTATTTAATATTAATATTTTAAAATAATTTTATTTTAAAAATTTTGAAAAAAAAAAATGATTTCTCAATTTATCATTTATAATAAAATAAAAAATTATAGAAAAATATGTTGTAATAGGTTTTCTTTTATTTCAACTTTGCATTGAAGAAGAGTTCACTAGCATATCAAACACACTTTACTCCATCTATTTTTTCATATGGATTGGGCATTCCAATGAGAACATAAAATATTCATTTTCCTTTTTTTATTCTATATATTTTAATATTTTCTCATTCAACGAACACTTATTGTACTTCCAGTATACATAGTGATGAGTTCACTTTGACTACTCTATTAATTTGGGTTGACTTTAAAAAATTTGTAAAAAACTTAATGTGTAACATAACAAACTCAAAATTTTATTTTTTAATATGTAAAAAAAACTGAATTTTCTTACATTTCATTGGCTGATAACTTTATAGTGTTATTGCAGCCTTCACATATTTCGAGATCAGAATTAACTCAATGACATAACAAACTGGGTAAGAGTAAGTTGAATTTATATTTTATATTTATATTTAATAATTTATGGTCAAGTTTTATATTTATATTTAATGACATGACAGACATGACAGACAGGAGGCAGTACGCGCAGCCTCGCTGCCTTGTTTAATACATATTCAACATGAATCCAAGAATCCAAGTTACAAGGTTAAAGAATTAAACATGTATATATTTTTTTATGTTTTTCCTTGTCAGAGGTTCAACTGCCACAATTGTTTTGGTTTACATCTTCTCGGCAGTCATAAATTACTTGTCGGCTACACTTGAGGAGTCGTACCATTGAATGGATCCAAGGTCCTCCTGCAGTGATCGAGACTGACCACCTTGTTGAAAAATTCCAACTAGCTTGTTTGAATTAAACATGTATATATATATAGTCAATTGGGTTTAGCCCGAGTGATTTGTGCTGAGGGGTGTTTTCCCCCCGCCTAGGTTCAATCCCTGCAAGTGACATGTTGAGCACTCAAATGAGCAAGCTATCAAAAAACCTCTACTTTCTACAAAATCTAGTTTACCTCGAGTACCATCCTCGAAATGAGGACAAGTGCCCACCCGGTGGGTTTCCTCGGGATCTTATCCAAAGTTAAAAAAAATAAAAAAAATAAAAAAAATAAAAAAAAAAAAAAATTAAAAATTAAAAATTAAAAAGAAAAAATATATATATATATATATATATAAAGGTCACAACCAAGCAAAACACCACACTGATGTATGAGACTCCCTTGTTTGTGGGACAATGGATCCTCTCAACGAAGTGATTCAACTATTAAATTCTATGGAGGTAGACATACCATAACCCCCTTTGGATTTATCATGTGGCCTCCAAGGAGGAAACATGTGTTATATATATGAGTTACCTCTATAAGGAGAAAGTAATGGGTAGATAGTTTTCTAACCCATAAAATTGTCATGGGTGGGTAGTTTTCTAACTCATAAAACTTCCAAAAGTTTACCCCACATTGAAGTTAAAGATTTTGTTTTCACAACCACACCTAAAAACTATTCAAAATAGGTAAAAATGTTCAAATTAATTTTAAAATTTCAACACTATTTTTAAGTTATGAACTTCAATTCTTATTAGTCCATGTCGTAGGCATAGAGGGACTATAGCGATCGATAATTCGTTGACTACGTATTAGTTTGTCCTTTGACCCAAAATATTTGCACAATATCTATTGTTGGAGCTATGGAATTAAAAGCATATATTTTTATATAATAAAAAGTAACATATATGTACTGATTTGATTGGATAAGAGAATGGAGGTCTTATTGTCGGCTTCGTTATTCCCAATGTATTAAATGACAACATATCCAAACTTTTTCTCGTAGACAGTATTTTTGAATCATATATTTTTCCTCTATATTGCTTGAAGGTGGATTAATGCTAGCATTAGTTCGAATGTTTGTATTAGCATTTTCTGCTAGTTGAATATATCCGTAAGTTTTGATATGTACTAAGCATATAGAAATGTTTTGATATCCAAACTTTGTAGTCATTGAGAATTCCAAAGTTTATAGCATCTTTGGCGGATGTATATTTGTTGAAATGTATTGACACTTATTTTGAGATGCCTCAATAGGCCTGACAGCTTAAATGTTTACATGACGCGATGTCCTCCAACACCCCTGACAACTTAAATGTTTGCATATCGTGAGGTCCTTAAACAACCTGACAGTCTTAAATGTTTATGTAAATACACTTCTCGGAGTACATTTTTCCTCGAAATTTTCTATACAGTTACAGTGAATTTGGACAGTCTTGTTTGTCCACCGCCAGTTCAATAGCCACTATATGTTTCATCCTTGTTCTGCCATTGAAGCTACATACATTGTTTACTGGTTCTGTGAGTGCTTCTTCTTCGTTGGTTTGTTGGTTGTTGCCATTGTATGTTTCATCCTCGTAATCGTTGAAGCTACATACATTGTTTACTGGTTCAATGAGTGCTTCTTCTTCGTTGGTTTGTCGATTATTTCTTTTTGTTGTTACACTCATGATTCGACCTGTGCTTCTGCATTTCATTGTTTCGGAGTAAGTTTCGATGCCATAGTTTCATTTTGTATTCCTTGGTTTGCAGGTAAGAATGTTTGTTTATTTGTAGTCGCATGCTCCTCGTATGTTTCTGGTTCCTTCTGTGCTTGGGCTGCAGTTTCAAAATCATTGGAGATACATATGTTGTTCACTGGCTAGGTGGTTCTTGTTGGTTCGTTGGTTCGTGGGTTGTTGGTTCTGTTTGTTTGACTCGGGTTTGTGCTTTAGGGCCCTGGGGGTGCAGTTCGTCATGTTCGTGCTTTCTCGTTGGTTTGGTGCTTGTTGTTTTCTTTTGTTTGATTCAGCCTTGCAAGGTTGGGGTCCAGCGGCGATGGTTGGGGCTTTTTTTTTTTTTTCGTTTTTTTTTGTTTTTAGGGGGCGCTTTACGATATTCATCCCCTGCTCCCACGAGTCGACATGCAGTTGTGTTATTTGTCGTGTCTGCCAAGGCCGATATCTGTTATTCTGTGAGATTTTGCTGGTGCTCCAGTCCTGCCATTAAAGAAAAAAGTTTCATGCAAAATTGTTCGAGGATTACATGTGAAATTACGATATTCGTTGTTTTTTTGTTGGAATAAAGCATATGTATGCAGGCTACATTTATAAACCATGTATGGTCAGATGTGTGGATATGACATTACATGTTCTTTCTCCTCTACATAGACTGGTGTGCACATGATACAATTTGTGTTGTGCTTGAGATATGATATGTGCAACAAAGATTCTGCAAGATTATATTTGGATGTATGGAAGCATGTTTGGGTAGTTTGCCACGAAAAATCGAAAACTTGTATCGTGGGCACAACAGTCTGTGTAGAGGATAAAGAACATGTATTTCCATCGGTGGGAGCATATCTGGATAAATTTCCAGGGAAACCATAAATTGTTTAGCTGCAGCCATGCAATTGCATGATTTTTTGTGCCTTGTAATATATTTTGGGCAGGGAAAAAAAATTTACACGTTTACAACGATGGATAGAGAAGCGCAAAGGTTCATGTTTCTGCCTTTCTAGACTGTTCGTTGAGTCAGTTTTACTGTATGTACATATTGCTTGTTCTGCGGTGAATACCAGCTTCCATTGATGTTCATTGTATTTTGTGCATTCCCACATTGCAACAAATAGAGTAGCTGGAGAAAACGAGGGAGTCTTAACTGCATCGGTTGAAGAGGATATAGAAAGGTGCATGCTTGTACTGTTGTTTCATATTGCGTTGTTTTTTATTTCATTTATGGTCTATATATGTGTTAAACTAGTTGTGTGCCTTCCTACATGGTAAGTTATCTTGGTTACATGCCTTCCTTCCTGCATACTAAGCTAGTTCATGTTTGTTGTGTTTTCCCTGCATTGTTGCATCTAAACAAACAGAATGGATGGACAGGACAATGGACTCTTTGGCGGGTAAATAGACTTGTTTCTCTTTCTTTTAGATGTATGTCTTCATACTAACTTGCCTTCGTGTTTGTTGCATATTCGGCGTTGTTGCCTTGGAAAAAACAGGTTGCTTGGATAGGGAGATGAATTGTTTTGTGCAACAGCAGAGGGTTTTGTGGTACAATCGTCTAAAAGGTATACCAAGTGTGCTAGTAAATTAAATATACAAACTGGGTGGGGGCATATAATTTTAGACTAGAAAACGATGACTTCGCAGTAATGGGCCTTTCTGCCCTCCCTATTTCTACTTTTTCCATTTTCTATTATCCCTTTTGTTTTCTAATTCATATGCCTAGTGTGCTTTCCAAAAATTACTTCGTTCGCTAGTTGGCGGACTAACGGATTCACATATGTGGTTGTGTTTCTACCTTATTCCATAGTTACCCACTTTCTCGATTGTGGGTGCCAGGCTGGCAGGTTGAAGATTGCTCCCCTGGCTTCCGGGGGTCCGCGATATACAGATTGGCCATGCTGCCCTGCGCTCACGCCATGTTTATTGTTAAACATTTCTCCAGTTAAAAAAATCAGATGCACACAATTTTACGGTTATTTGGTCCTTCTGATGGACAATATCCAATGCATATGCTTGTTTAGTCCTAATGTTCATCTGCACATGCTTGCATCAGAAAAAGTTGGACTAGTGACACGGGCATGAGAAGTCAGTCATCCCATACATCAGCATACCAACAAGGCCAAAGGTAAAGATGCATATGCTCTGCTCTTACTATGTTTACTAAACAAATATCCTGGGGTATATATTCATCTATGGCATGGCGGATATGTTGATGCCATCTGCAATGCATGGTTTGCAGCTTGCAAGAAGTATCAACAAGTAAGCGAGATGTCGAGCGTGTTGCATGTTCTGCAGACTAAGAGGTGTGGTTTTAAAACTCTGGCTCCATAGTTCATCAAAAATATGTGTGTACTTGTAGCACGCTACCATTTACTTTAGTTTTCTTGTTCAAAAAATGTCATCAGGTCTAGAGTTGTGACATCCAAAGTATTGTCAATAGAGGGCTTGAACAACCGTTGAACTGGACAAGTGTTCGTCGAGGACATAATGGTTGTCTATAGCACCTACTTGGACAAGGAAAACAAAAGTAGATCCATTATGCATGCTGACATGACAGACAAGGAGGCCATGATGACAGTGACATTGTTGTTCCTCCACAACTTGTCCAAAAACATGCAGAAAAGATATTGTCGCGTAATGGGATATCCATTACAGATTTTAATATATTGCCCAAAACACTATATGACCGTGGTGATTGTGATCGAATTATTTCGCTCAATGAAACAAGCATTGTGGAAAAAATTTATGTTGTTTGTTCAGAATATCGTTTCGTCCCAGACTCAACTATCAACCAGCTTGCACAAAGCACTGATATTTACCTGATCAGAACGATTGGGGTAGTTGTCACGCTGGCGAGAAAATTTGGCTCACAACACATTCTCCATATAAAGGATGGAGAGTCAGACAACGACAAGGCAATGGTATTGCTTTTCATATTCAATTTTGTCCTTTACTTTGGCATGTGCATGTATCTCGGTTAAGTTACACAAATATTGCACTGTTCCATGTTGCAACTACAATTGTTCGATACGTATTCAGATTTGTTTTCATCAATGGAACAACAATTGCATAGAGGACAGATTCCACTTATGTTGTTCAAAAATATAACAAAGAAGAGGGATGCTAGAGAAAGGATCTTTCGGATAACCCAGGCAATGTTTGTAACAAAGTTGCGAGCATATATAGTAGAGGATCTGAAGAAACTAGCTAGCTCTAGAACTATTGTGCGTATACATCCACAAAATCATCCTCACTTTGGTTATAGAAATAGCCTTCAACAAATTTCTGCGCCTGTTTAATTTTTGTTTTATTTTAAAAGGGGAGGGGGGGGTTGCAGTTGTGTATTATATTGTTCAATGTATTAACCCCTTTGCTCATGTTCCCAGGTTGAAGGTATTTTAGTTGCAGCCAATGTGTACTCAACCCCCTTTGAACCTGTATGTGCAAAATGCAACTCCGTTGCTTTTGCCTCTGCTTTGATAAGTGATGATATGATTGATTGTCTGCGGTGCGGTGAAAAATGTCCATATATATATGGACATTGTGTCAATGATGTTATCTAAACTGCGGGCAACACAACCGTGCATTGTACGTTTAGGTAGCCTCTGTTACAAAATGTGCTTCCTAAGTTGCCAGAGTTGTCATATGAAACGTATCTACAGAAAAAGGCAAGCAGTGTGTACATGTTGCGGGAGCTTCGAATACATAGCAAATTCACCTTAAATGAGGACAATGCAATTTTGCATATCAGCTGAAGAAGGGGAAACAAAATATATATATCAAACTTTGGCAGGAAACGAAAATACCTCATGTGTCTCTGTAATATTTGTTCAACATCCAAATGAATGTTCATTGGACTTGGCTAGTTTGGATTGCACGCTCATAAGATGCAATCCCCATATATCCCATGGCCCCAATCCCAACTAACATGGAAGCAATCCCCATATATCTCATAAGTTGGGATTAACATGGCAGCAATCCCCATATATCTCACGGCCCCGGTTATTTTCTACTGGGAACATATACGAGATGCAAGAGAAAACGAATGCGCCGACACCTTTTCTTTGTATATCAAATTGTTTGGTGCAAAGGTGGATGGGTTCTGCTCCATGGAACCTTCTGGGAACTTGCTTGCGGCCTGTTTTAAGTATGTTTGGTTCTTAGTTATGTGCTTTGTCTATCAATTTGTATACCGCGGAACTCCAACTGCTCTTTGGAGGACCTGGAAGAATATAATTGAATTTTTTAGCCAGCTAGCCCGTAGATCTGCCTGATAATTTCTATGTCATTGTGACGCAAATGTACTATGGGACTTGCTTTCGCAGATTTCCTTGATCGATGAACTTGGACAAATTATTGTTCTGAAATAATTTGAAATCAACGAATATATACTATGCGAAGTGAAACTGTCCTATCATATCAACAAGAGGCTCTTAACATTCAAATTGGTCGTTGTTTTGGCATTTTTGCTTATTCGATGAACTTGGTAAAATTAATTTCCTGGAATAATTTGAAATCAACGAATATATATTGTGCGGAGTGCAATTGTGCTATGAAATGAACAAGAGGCCCTTAAAATTCAAATTGGTCCTTGTTATGCTTGCAGTGATAGAATTTTT
>JZKD02S0334522.1:0-13902 GCA_000966675.3 Picea glauca
GTGGATCAATGGAGAGCTTCTTGTGAGAATATCTTTTGGAGTATTGATGGAGAGCTTCTTGTGAGAGCTTCTTGAGCATTTTTGGTGTGGAACACTTGAGCATATTGAATATATAAAGGTGACTGAGGTAACCAAGGATATCTAAGCCTAATTTTAGAGGAAAGGTGAAGAAAATAGGGTCGGAATTGAAGGGAGGATAAATTCTTTTGATGATGCTTTCTAAGGTATGGTATTTACAGGTTATCTCACCATTTTCGCTATAACATTTTTTCTATAATTATTCAGACCATGAAATTGCTATTCCATTGCGAAAACATACCCAATTATCCATGGTAAAAAATTAATCTTGTGGTTCATTGTATTTTTGGAGTTACACTCCGTGGAAAATAGGGTTTGTGGCTAGTCCTGAAACTAGTCAAAAACATGTGTTTTGGGTAAAAATGTCATAACTTATTCATAACAGATCCAAATTCAGTGAGACAAAAAGTGTTTTTTAGGGTATAGTCTGTAGTATGTTTTGTAACAGTTTCATATCAATTAAATGAATATTTTGTGCAGGGCACACTCTACAAGGTCACTCTCTAGAATAAGCCAAAATTCATCAAGGTATGCCATTTTTTCTATAAGTCAT
Source organism: Picea glauca (assembly GCA_000966675.3). NCBI lineage: Eukaryota > Viridiplantae > Streptophyta > Pinopsida > Pinales > Pinaceae > Picea > Picea glauca. The sequence goes on from JZKD02S0334522.1 coordinate 632, forward strand.
TTTCTGAGAGGTTCCAAGTAGTGCCACCTGGAGGAATTGTATAAAACACACTAAAGAACAGTGTGTATCAGTTTCAGATCTTTATTCATTACAGTTACAAAGTTATGATTATTTCAATTTTGGGTTGTTGACTAATCCAAAAATAGTCATGGTTGAGACAAGAAGTTGATGAGTTGGCACATACATGAGGTGTATAGTTGACAATGTTGGTACATATTGATGATTCATTATTGATCAGTAGTTGACACATGATTTTTATATACTTGGTACATGGTTGGATGCACTTGTTTATGGTACAGGTTGATTAGAGGTTGTTTGGCATAGGTTGGTGCATGATTGATGCACTTGTTTATGTTGATAGATTGATATGTGTTGAGGATTGTTGCCTCATCTCAATTGGTGCTGAGAATGTAAGCTGAGTCTTTTATATAGAGCTGGTGTTCTTGTAGAGTTGTACTCTATTCAGTTGTTGCTGAAAAACCCCCGGATTGAAGTCCATAATAAAAAGAAAAATTGTACATACATCTTGTGTTCTCTGTGTTCCTTGTGGAAATGATTTGTTGATGATATGTTGTTGATATGTATTCACATATAACTGATTATAAATGACAACAATGAGTAATGAGTAAATGTTGAATGTTAACTGAGGTGTTTTTGTGTAAGAGGGAAGTTTTGGAAAAAAAATCCCCGCACTCATTCACCCCCCCCTCTAAGTGTGGCAGGTGTGTCCAACAAAAGGATTTAGTGCATTACTTGAAGAAATAACACCAAGAAAATTGATCCAATGCATTGATTTCAACATTGATTCTAGTAATGGAATAACAAAAAACAATAGGGTGCAATGATTTTGGTGATAATACAATGAAAAATGATTTAGTGCATTAATTTATGAAATAATACCAAGAAAATCAATCTGATGCATTGATTTCAATATCAAGATAGTGAAAATTATCAAGTGAAACAAATTTAAAAATAACACAATGAAAACCTATTTCAAAATACATATTCTAATGTTGTGAAAGTGATTCTCAATTGTAAGTTGAAGTCCAACAGTTTATTTACTTCAATGTGATTGGAATTTTAGTACTTGCATATTAAAACCATCATACTTTTAATATATATAAAATGGATTCATAGATACAATGTACTAAAATCAAAATCATGCAATAAAATGTAAATAGATTTTTGAGAGACATATGGGTTCAAGAAACAAACTATTAATATTGGAAAGTAAGAGAGACAAGGTATGACCTTCAATGCAATATCTATGATTTAAGGTTTGAATGGTTTTCTAAATCAATTTCCTTTCTCATTGACAGATACAAAAATATGGGGAAGTTACCAAGTGTGGATAAAACAAAATTTCTCCAAGTGTGTATAAAACAAAAGTTGAAGAAGACCCATTGAAGTTGGTCACTGAGTAATCTATTTATTATTTCTTATATGCATCATATTTATTTCTTATTATTTCCTACCTTCACCATTAAAAATTGTTTCTTTATTATTATTCACCTGAATCTTTATGTAACTTTTGATGTGTCCTTATTGATATTACTCTCTAGACTATATATGATAGTAAATTTCAAAGGTTCAAATTTATCTTAAAACATATACATATACATAATGATGATAATCTAAAGTTTTGAAGCAACCACATGCAATTGGAAGTAACATAGATCCATCTTAACTTTTGATTTATCATGCACCAAGAGGAATTCCTTGATGTGCAAACCTTTTTTCCATTTTTTCATTTTAAAACAAACTTGCACCTAAATAAATTTGACCCCTCTTGATGCTTATTTGATAAACAAATTTGATCCCTCTTGATGCTTGATGCTTAGTAGATATAAATTTAAGATGAATCCATATTGATAAAGTCAATAAAAATTAACCATCTTTTAGGTGAAATCTTACCTCCCTAAATTTCATATTATTTTCCTAATTAAAATTTAATGTCTTAGATTTAAAACTACCAATTTTCTTTACTAGCTAACATATAAATGTTATACTCACCTTTATCTAAACCTTATAATATCAAAACAATTTTATTGACCCATATACATAATGTAACATCCCTCTCTACTGAGCACATGTTATCGACTTATTCTTTGAGGACACTTGCGTGGAAGTGATCCGGTTATAGTACAATGTTATTTGTTTCGACTATGGATTTTACATGATGATGTTGATGGGTTGTGATTTATTGTTACTTGATATATGTATTGACATATGTTATTGACGAGTTTATCTGAGTGTGCAGGACACATGATAGATTATAGATGTTGATGGCATCAATGGACCTCCTTGGACTCCGGATTGAGTCAGGGAGTGGATTGTATTTCTTTGAGTATTTAATTTTACGCATATGTGACATATGATTGATTATAGTATGATTTTGTATATGGATCATTGACAGTGTTTCATCAATGGATGTAGGTTAACAAATTCTTGCTAATCTGACTCACATAAGGAGTAAATGGGTCATGCATATAAAATGAGACACTGAGTGATTCAGGAAGATCTCCACACATGGAGGGAACTTTAATTTGTTCACCAAGTTGATTTGAATTTGTTGACAAAGTGGTGAAATGGTGAACTTATGCGTTTATGAGTTTTATTTTCTCATGCATTTTATTAATGCTTTGTGAGAAAAAGGTTGCATGCATTTCTTTTATGATTTTATGAGATGCTCATGCATTTAATTATGCTTTATGAGATTTTGGAAAAAATCATACATTATTATTCACTTTTGATGTAAAATGATTAAAACTTGTGAGGGAACTTAGACTCACGTATTTATCATTAAATTATAATTTTGGAAATTGGTTTTTATGTAAGAAACCACCTCACACCAATTTGTCATTATTCTCAATTATAGGTTGAGAGAATCAAGGACATGGATGAAGAGTCTCTGGTGGTATTAAGACTTTTCCCATTATGTTCTTGAAGATAGTTTGAGATCCTACTTTTATGGATCTTGTTTTTCCTCTTTTGTAATTAGATCCTATTATTGTGTATCTAGGAATTAATGCTTTTTTTAAAGAGAGAGTGAGGAAAAACTATATCATTTCTTATGTGATCCCTATGTAGAGAGTAATGAGGAATCAATTAGGGGAGTTAGAGAGCCATAGTGCTACTACTCCTAAGTATTGAGAGACTTATTCATGTAAGGAATTCTTCTTCTTGATGTATGGAGAGAGATGAGTGTGAGAAGTCTTCTTGAATCCTCATTGAAGGAGAAGGAATATATTATGTAATGACTTATGAAAATGTCCCAACATATTTTGAAGAAGGAATGAAAGTGATCCGTATTCCAATTGAAGTGGGTCCAGAGACGTGGCCCATGAGGGGAGAACTCCATTATCAACATCGATTGTCTCTCTCTTGTCTTTTCATGTGCTTTATTCCATTTGAGTTCATGTATGTTATGTATTGTTGTTTAAAATCATGGTTAATCATGGAATCATATGCCCTTTTAATCCTTATGAAAAAAATTCGTCAGAAAATGATTATCAATTGAAAACTTGTGTAGAGTAAGTACTCACACGTTCTCAGATCAAGTGGTATCAGAGCAAGCTGACAACTTTGCAAGATGGGAAAAGGAGTGAAGCGAGCATAAAGACTTCAAGAAGTAGAAGAGATAAATCACAACATTCAATATGAAGACGCAGAGTTGAAGAGACTTTTGCAGGTTGTAGAAGAAGAGAAGCAAGAGCTTCAAGAGAGATCTCAGCTTCATGGAGAGGTCTTCAATGGAATTGTTAAAGAATTGCAAACCAAGGATGATCTCTTGGCTAAGTTGCAACATGGTGAACGAATGGAGGACAAATATCCTTCTACCGTGGATGCACAAACTCAATTCGAGGTATATGATGATTCTTCATGTTCAATTTCTTCTTGTCATTAAACTAATGTGCGCATGAAGCTCCTCACGAAGATGGGATACAGAGGAGGTGGATTTGGCATGCATGGCCAAGGAGTCACTCAACCATTAAAGGTGGTACAAAGACCACGATTTGCAGGTTTGGGTTATGGAAATGAAGAGAATGGAGAGTGCTCAAAGGTTGCTAAAGCAAAAAACATCTCTTCACCATTAGATTCCAAGAAAGGAATCAATCCATCTTGTCCTCATCAGATCAAGGACAATTCTGGAAGGTATGAAATTCATTCAAACTCTTTTCTTGAATGTAAAAAAAATTATTTATGCATTACATCTTCTAACCATGATGTAGCCTAGAATCAAACGAATAAATTTTGGGTTAATAAGACAGATGTGTCCATGGGAAGTGAGACAAATCAGAAACCACACCTTCCAAGTCATCCTTTTAGGAAGTTGAATGGAAAAAAATGAATTTTTGTGCTTACTACAACATCAATGGCCATTGGGAGAAGAAATGTTGGAAGCTCCACCCACAATTACATTCGAGCAATAAACCTTCTCCAGCTCCCACCAAGAAATAGGTTGCAAAAGAGCTTGTGACCAATGTATGTTCTACAGTTCCTGAAGAAGCGAAGCTGTAGAAAGAAGGGCCTTTGAATTGGTTTGGTAAGAAATGGATATCGTTTTTGCATAGTTTATTTTTATCATCCATCATATAAAAATATTGTATGACTTTTCCATTAATGAACGTATGGATGAAGAAAAAAATTGTAATCTGTGTATGATTTTGCGACTCGCTTGCAGATCAAGCAATCTCCAACAATTTCTCAAACAATTTTGGGTATTCCAATATTTGGTCATTCCATTCTCCATTTAATTGATGTCGACTAATTATTTCTACTGTTTTGGTTTAATCCATGGAACAAAGTCTCTCGGTTGCATCAAGGAAATCAATTTTTCCATTGATATAATCTTCTTGGCGAGAGAATTGATGTCTTTGTTTTTGAGATAGAAAGAGAGATCCTTAAGATTCCAGACATCAATGTTGATGTAATGAATCGGTTACATAAAAAATCTATGGATTTGGAAGAAGATTTACCCAACTTAGTAGAGGCATTAGGGAGAAAGATTTGGAAGAAGATTTACCCAACTTTGGTGCAGTTAGGGAGAAAGATTTGAATCGACCTCTGATCTGAACATCTACGAGAATTTGATATTCCTCTAGTAATACATTTACCTTTAGTAGGAAAAGGGATTCAAGACAACCCCCATGCAAACCCCTACGCCCGAGGAATTCTCTAGCATAAAGGAGGTTGGTATTCTTCCCGGCTCTCAAAATTACATCGAATCCAAATTATTTGTCCAACCCAAGAATGTGTATACTAGAAACATATTTGAGAAGCTGGGGTTTCAATTGTTGAGAGGAGAGCTTCAACCTCACAACACAGATCCTCGAGACAATCCGTCAGTTCGATACAAATATTAGTCCACCCTCTGGACCTGAAGAGATGCATAGATGGCGTGAGGGTGATTGCCAAAATCCTCGAGACACGGTCTTTGCAGAGATTTACATTTGCAACAGCTAATGGTTCCTCACCTAAATTTCACTTCATTAGGCAGGTGTTGCCAAACAACACGTGGGATGATGCAGCCATGGTTCAGTTCTGCTGCGATACATTGGACACAATGGGGCATTTTCATGGAGGATGTCATGTTGGGCCTGTGGTTAACCAACAATATCAGGTAAATGACATTCAAAGTCTAAGGATTGTGGATGTCTCAATGCTCAAAGATGCTCCAGGAGCCACCACTCTAATGCTCGATAGGTATGTGGGAACCAAGATTCTTCAAGAGCAGAACAAAGTTTATTGATTGACATTAGCAATCCGTTGATATCCTCTTCTCGGACATCCACAACACCCTCGGATGCTCCGTTTGCGTTTATCACCGTGGATCTGTGTGCAATGGAAGGGTTAATCCATGCTTAACATGATCACTGGACCAAAGATATTCTCCACGATCTTATTGGAATGGAAGCCATAATAATTAGGATGTGATCTGTGAGTTGGAGTTTTGATTCTGGAAGGATTACAAATTCCCTGGCGGTGCGATAACCATGTACAAGTTGCTTAATAATGATGCAGTTGAGTATGAAATTGGAATCATTTCTGGCCATTCACATGTCCAATTTTCCTACATATGTCTTGAATATATTATGTGGATTGCGTTAGTTCATTGACTTTAATGAGCTCAACAACTCTCACAATGTTTTTCAAGATATGTTCAATGAAATCGTGAGGACTTTGCTTGAAATGGGATTGAAAGCTATGAATTTTTATATTATAAATCACATAGGCGTAGGATGCATGGATTTAGTGTCGTTAGACACTTGGCAGTCTGAGATATGGTGATATTTCTACTGCAAAATCTCCACAGAAGATGACAAACGATTTTTGTTCAATCTTTTTGATGGTATATCTTAACAATGTCTCCCTTGATTACTTGATCTCGCGAGACAAGATGAATTGGATGGATTCAGATCCCTGATCATCAGTGGACAGTTCATTTTTGAAGTTGCAGTCTTGAAGTCTAATATTGTCAAAAATCGCAAGATCTCGACATGATCAATTCTTGAACGACATCATTTTTTTGCATTTCCCAAAGACTATAAGTATTCATTTTTGGGTACAACAACCGTGTTAATGATATTGCATGAAATTATTGATTGAGTCTTGGAAAATCCTTGAGGAGATCGCAATGTAAGGCCGGTGTAAGGGCGAGGGTATCATTGTTATTGTCTCTATACGGAGGGGGGATTTTATTCAAGCTTATGCATCCAAACGTGGTGTTCTCATACTCGATCTTCTGTGTAGTTTTGGGATGTTGCTGGAGTTTACAGACAGTCTATTCTCACTTATTTCAAGCACATAGTCTCGCACTATCCATAACAGTTAAGATATTTTTGGAACCTCGAGCGGAATAAGTATCATTGATGCTCCCTGAAACAATCCTTGGCGGGTGGATGAAAATGTTATATACTACATTGGGAAGGATAGAGCATCCATAAGAGGCTCATTGGATTCTCACGAGGACTTGTGACTAGTTCACATGAATTTCGAGGTGACATCTAAAGATCTTGGTGGTGGCAATGCCATTTTTATTTTTATTCGATTTTGTTTGATATGTTTTGACGATTGGGTCAATTAATAATCAAACTGAAAGCGTAATTGTTTGAGGTTGTCAATGGAGCTTATGCTAGAACCCGTGTGGAGAAATTCGATTCCAGGAAGCATTGAAAACCATATGCATTTACCAGGAGTTGATCTAGTTTTCTGATAGAACTGTTTTGTTTTGTGCAATAATGACAAGTATTCATTTCCTACATGATCTTTAATGAGAATATAAACATATTTGTCATGAGAATTTCTTTGGTGCTCAAAAGACTCATGCAGATGGTTTGGAGGACTCTTTTGTTTCCAGGCAAGGTGAAACTCTTTGTTCACAATGATGACATGGAAATACAGGAAAGTGAAATGACACGTAAAATTCATTGTTGATCGGGTCGTGGCAGCATAGTCTTGTAATATTGATCGTAGGACATTTGGAAACCGAGGCACTGATATTGGACGCTTATCGATGGAGTTATTGCCACATAATCTTCCACTAAGTGCCTATACTTTGCATTTTGACTTGGACATGTGCACTATTTATAGTGGGTTTTGGAGACCATAGAGTCTACCATTTATGTAAAATTGATGATTGAAGATTTATAAAGGGATTTTTAGCCACTCTAAAGTGAGGAAGAGAGTGAGACGCTTTATTGTGTGCTTAAGATTTAATTGGTTTCTTTGTAAATCATCATTGTAATAAGTTGAATGAGGCGATTCGCCTAAGCCATTTTGGAATTCATTGTAAACTTGTCCAACGAGTGTATTTATAAACTCTGGGAAAGTAAGGTACTCCAAGTATTGTAATACATGTATCATCAATTATGGGTTGCAAGTTATGTAGATGCGGGCTTCGAAATTTCATCTCCGAAGAGCAGAGGCAAAGGAGACATGGGCGTGCCATTCTCTAGATATTTTCTTTGCAGCAGTTGCAGGTGCTGGCTTTGCATTATGATTCCGAAGTACGTGGGTGAAGGAGTCTTGAAGGAATGCGCCTTTTGACAATTTCATAGAGATCAAGTTGATACTTTTGGAGACCAAAACGTTCTTTGTGGGGAGGCGTGATTCAGGCGGATATCCACACATGGAATGAACTTTACTTTGTTCACTAAGTTGATTTGAAGTTGGTGACAAAGTGGTGAAATGGTGAACTTATGCATTTATGATTTTTATTTTCTCATGCATTTTATTAAGGCTTTGTGAGAAACAGGTCTCATGCATTTATTTTATGCTTTTATGAGATGCTCATGCATTTAATTATTCTTTATTAGCTTTTGTAAAAACTCATACATTATTATTCACTTTTGATGTAAAATGATTAATACTTGTGAGAAATTAGATTCACGTATTAATCATTAAATTATAATTTTGGAAATTGGTTTTTATGTGAGAAACCACCTCACACCAATTTTCCATTATTCTCAATTACAGGTTGAGAGAATCAAGGGCAGAATCAAGGGCATGGATGAAGAGTCTTGGGTGGTATTGAGACTTTTCCCATTATGTGCTTGAAGATAGTTTGAGATCCTACTTTTATGGATCTTGTTTTTCCTCTTTTGTAATTAGATCCTATTATTGTGGATCTATGAATTAATGCTCTTTTTTAAGAGAGAGTGAGGCAAAACTATATAATTTTTTATGTGAGCCCTATGTAGAGAGGAGATTAATGAGGAATCAATGAGGAGAGTTAGAGAGCCATAGTGCTACTACTCCTAAGTATTGAGAGACTTATTCATGTAATAAATTATCCTTCTTGATGTATGGAGAGAGATGAGTGTGAGAAGTCTTATTGAATCCTTATTGAAGGAGAAAACATCTCTTATCTAATCACTCATGAGAAGGTCCCAACATATTTTGAAGAAGGAATGAAAGAGATCCTTATTCCAATTGAAGCGGGTCTGGAGACGTATCCCAGGAGGGACGAACTTTGTTATCAACATCAATTGTCTCTCTCTTGTATTTTCATGTGCTTTATTTCATTTTATTTCATGTATGTTATGTATTATTTTTTAAAAGCATGGTTAATCATGGCCTCATATTCCCTTTTAATCCTTATGCAAATAATTCGTCAGAAAACGATTCTCGATTGAAAACTTGTGTAGAGTAAGTACTCACATGTTCTTAGATCATTGAGGGAGAGGTGCGGTAGAGTCCTTGACACAACCTACTAGCACTCCCATCATGGCTTGAATTGTAGGTTAATGATTACTTAGTTTGAGAGATCCATGATGTTGTGAGGGTGGACCGAGACAGTCACTCACGAAGATTTCTAAGGGGCACGCAATAAGGAGGAGTCCTTATTCCTTAGAATCCCTTAGTCTCTCACAAGATTGACCGAGTGGAATGTTTACTCCAAGGGTTGGACAAACTACCAAAACCAGTAAAAAGGCAAGTGGCACTCTTGGAGTACGAGAGTGCATCTTGAAGGGCACATCACATAATTTAAAAACTTGAGTCAATGAATCTAGGTGGCCTAGAAAACAATGAATTGATTTGACATTGTCGGATTTAAAATAATTAATTAATGAGTAATTTTATTAATTATAAATCCCCATAAAAGTCTAAGCCTATTCTAAGAGAAAGCCTAAGTCTAAGTTTAGTTAGGGGACTAAAATAAAATGTTAAATAAAATAAAAGATTAGAGATAAATCAATCTAAGGAAAAGTGAGATAAATCTAAAGATTTGAAATAATGCACATGTGTGCAAGAAAATACTAAAATGGAATTTTAAAATAAGAAAGAATAAAGTATGAGAGAGTAGGTGTACACATAGAATGGTATCTAGAGTCTAGCTACCACTAGTCTAACTAGAAGAAGACTCTTATTTTAACTCTAACTAATATTTAGTAAGGAGACAATCATTAAATGAGAAACTGAGGAATAAAGAGACAACTAAAAGCGATTTAAGGAGCACATTTTGGAAATGTGAGGAAATTGACTTTTAATTAAAATAAAATATGTAATTACTTGTGCAACTTGGGGAGAGGGTGACAAGTGTGAGGGTGAATAATCCTAATTTATTTAATTAAAAAGTTAATTAATTGTGCATGTGGGCATGTTTCAATGAGGAAATTCCTATAAAACAAATGGTCTAGATGGGAAAGGGACACACTGGTTATTGGTAAAGTTATGCTGCCAAAATAATTTTGACTGAGTTTTACTTGTGAGAGTTGGGATACCAAGATTGATATATATTGGTGGATCTACCTTGCGAAATAATCTTGAAGCTAGAGTATTTTTGGTTTGTGTGTGCTTGGCCCCTTTGCGGCTCGAGGGGATAAGGGGGAAGAAGAGTACCCCTAGCATTGGTTGGGAGGTACCGGTGAAGTCTCCGTGATTAGCAAGATGGAGTAAGGTGGAGCATAAGTGGTTTCTAGTCATGATCTTCATTGGTTCTGGTATTTTTCTTTTGAAGTTGTTAGTGTAGCAAGATTTTATTTTGTAGATTGAATGCTTGAGATTTCATTGAAACAATTGTAATTTTTATTTTAATTTAATAATTTTGCTGAAGATTTATGAAGTGATCTTGTTAAATCTCTTTGTTTCTACCCTTTATTTAGTTAAGAACTCAGAGAAAATTTTGTTTTCACTGCCAAAGTTAATCATAGTTCCTAATTTATAAATTCATATGTATGCTTCAAAACAGTTTCATTTATGGGAATTACTTAAATTAATTAAAATTCTTGAGTATGTAATTCGTGGTTTGAACTTCACATTCTTATTTGCTTTCTGAAAACGAAATTGTAATTCCCTGCTAATTAAATGACAATATCAAATTAGAGTTTCCTTTGAATGTTGCCAGTCAATTTACAGTCTGATATCTTAATTGCTGCCAACTTTTTATACAAAATGAAAATTTGAAAATCTTATGGCTGATGTGTTTTAGATGTTGCTCTAATTATGAAAACAATTTAATTTACAAAATTGGAATGCAAAACTAAATAACTGTGTACTGTCAAATTGTTCCACCTCTAAGAAACTTCGAACCTCCTTTGATCATTGCCTTATTAAATCCCATATCCATATTAGGGATATTTTTATTTGGGTTGTGTTAAACTCATTTGTACATCCGATTGAGAATTTATGAGGACTTTAAATATTCTTGGCTTGTACATAAATTCAATGTTGTAAATCATTGCAATATTACTTGCATGCTAGGATCTACTTTGGGTCGCTCCATAGGCATGACACTCCTAAATTAATTCGTGACGAAATTGCTACTTCCAGATTTGAATTGTGTAGTGTTGTTGTAGAATTTTACCTCATTGAAGTTAAATTTGTTGGTCACTGTGAAACCAGGTCTACACTTGGTGTCGACATCCAAAAAAAAATTTCTAATACAAAAAATTTGTGGGTTAGTCTTCTTGATTTAATCCTAAATTTGCATTTAATTCACATGTCTCCGTTTAGTCACTGGATGCCTTGAAGGGTTTTCCTCTTGTTCCTTGAACCTCTGCCATTATCAGATTGCAACTTCTACCGTTTTTGAAACCTTTATTTGCTACCCAAACTCATAGAAGCTTATGAATTTGTTATTTAGTTATTGTTGTCAAAGATTGCAATGTTGTAGTTGTGGATTGTAACATCCCGCTCTTGCGCGCACCTGGTGTGACTTATTCTTTGAGGACACTTGCGTGCAAGTGATCCGATTCATTGTATGATTTTCTGCTTCGCTTATGGATTCTGATGATGATATTGTGGATTATGATGTTATGTTATGTTATTTATGTATAGACAGGTGCTATTGTCTGATTTCTCCTGAGTGTATAAGACTCTTGAGAGATTGAGGATGCTGATGGCATTGATGGACCTCCTTGGACTCAAGATCGATTCAGGGAGTGGACTGTATATGGTTTGAGTATTTCTGTTATTACATATGTGACATATGATTGGGTATATTATGATATTGTTTGTCTATCGTTGATGGATGTAGGCTGACGATTTCTTGCTAATCAAACTCACATTAGGAGTAAAGGGGCCATGCATAATAACCAGAGATGTTGAGGGAGAGGTGTGACAGTATCCCTGCCATAACCTACTAGCACTCCCTCTGTGGCTCGAACTATAGGTTAATGATTACCTAGTTCAAGATATGCACGATGCCATGAGGGAAGTCTGAGATAGTCACTCACGAAGATAGGGGTGCGCAATGTACTTATTCCTTAGAGTCCCTTAGTCTCCCACAAGGTCACCTAAAGAAGTATTAACTGCAGGGGTTGGACAACTACCAAAATCAATCAAAAGACGAGTGACATCCTTGAAGCACATAGTGCATCCTGAAGGGAACGTCACATAAATGAAACTTTAATGAAGGCGAGTGACACCCTTGGAGAACGTAGTGCATATTGAAGGGCACATCATGGTTTTTAACATTGGTGAGTCAATGAACCTAGGTATCTAGAATACAATATCTCATTTGACCTGGTCAACCTTAAAATAAATGTTTCCTGAGTAAAGTTTAAAAATTATAAAATTTCCCTTAAAAATAATTTTTCTAAGCCTAGTGTTATAGAAAGATTTGCCTCACCCTATGCAATATTTCATAGAGGGCCTTTTTCCATTTCCCTATGCAAACTTTTCATCCCTTTTTGCAAACCCCAGAGCTAAAAATAATTTTTTTCCACATGTACACACCTTGCCTACTATACAACATGCGTATACACATGTTGCACCACTACAACCCATGTACATTGGGATTTGTGCCCAAAAATGAAAAATGGTGTCAGGTTTCCATGCCACGACAGGAGATCAATAATCCTTGGCCTTCCATATACTAGAAACATTCTGAATCGTCCCTTCAATTCCATTTGAAGGCTATAAATGGGCCAATTCTGAGCTATGGAAAAGGGGAGAAAGAATTCAACTTTGAGAGCAAAGTTACTCTGAAGAAATTATTCACTTCATATTGAGTCTGCATCCCTTTGTCCTTTAAGTCTGAACACAATGTTCAACAGCCAAGCTCTTTCCTTATTGATTGCGGAATTCATTATCTCTCTTCTATGAGCTTTCCTTTGGTGGAGGATTGAAGTGGTGGAGACCCAACTGGAAGGAACTTAGTTTATCTGTTCTGAACTGTGCCAACACGGAAGTCTATAACTTTTTCACTTTCGTTGATCATATATTAATAGAAATACTCTTTTCCCATCCAATTGATATCTTGCAAATATTTGAATTATTATTCCATGGGTGTATTTGTTATGTATATTAATGGATTATGTTATTGA
>JZKD02S0334522.1:17310-30854 GCA_000966675.3 Picea glauca
GGAGCCATTTCTTTTATCCTTGGAATCGTATCTTGACACCTTTCATTGATAATATTTTACGCGTTTACTTTTTATGGTTTGTTGATATGCTTGTAGGTAATTGCGTGAAGAATGTACCTATAGATGACAGCAGCCCATTTAATTTTACTGAAACTTAAATTTTACTACCCCTACAATTTTGCCAGTTCTAAGATTAAAAAAAATAAAGAAGATAGTTAGGTTCCTCTTATAGAAGTTTTAAATAAACAACTACCACCTTTAAACCCTATTGGTAAGGGTTTAACCTCTTAGCAATATCTTGCAAGTATTAATCCTCGACATTGATGGAATTTTAGAAAGGACACATGAGTTAGAATTAATCACCTTTTAATCTAAAATTTTAATCTGATGGCTAACAATTGAAAATGCTGGAATATTCTTAGTCGTCCTCCCAAATCAATGAATGTGATTTACTCTTCCTAACTTTCTTGTATTTTTGAATGCATCAGTTAACCTGTTTACTTTTTAACATTTACCTAATCATATTAAGAAATTACTGTATCACCATATGATTGCCACATTTAACTGATTAACCTTTGGAATTACCACATTTAAGATTAACTTTTGGATTTCCTCAACTCTATGTACATTTCAACTGTTCGTGCGTTTCAATTCACCAGAATGTGCAGATAACTTTCGACGTTCACCAGCCGCAACACCAACCACTTTGCGACTGTGCTAGTATAGAACCAGTCTACTTATACGCGTCAAGCTTGATCCTTTCATGGATTCTAAATGTCATTGTATTCTGGGTGGAGTTGACTACTAAATAATAGAAGACTAATTTAATTCAATTGAAATCTAGGCATGGGGGTTTAGACACAAGGTGTTAAACTAGTGTTATTCTCTCACAACCGGACCAAGATTTTTCTTAATGATTTTCTTTAAAGGTCGGCTAAGAAGAGAAAAATTAGTGAATTAATAAATACCTTTTATTAATAGTTGAAGTTAATGAATTTTAGAAATGTATTTGATGATGATTCACTATTCATCGAATAATTAATCAATTAGATGGTCTAAGATCTTGATCATAGTAAATTAATTAGAGGAAGGGTCTCACATGAGCTTCATTTCACAAGCTAGTACTTTTGTCTTTAATCGTACCTTGTCGCGTCGTCGGTCCCAACACCTTGTTAAATTATAGTAATTGGGGTTTTTAAAAATTAGCATTGAAGCCCGTGCTCATGGATAAATTATGCTGGGTCCTCCTTAGAATCCCTTCCCTCACATTGTGAGAGGACCCTTGAACTATTTGCTTACTTATGGTTGGGTCTTCTTAATTCTGGTACAGAACTAAACTAACCTTAAACTCTAAATTGCATCATTTAGATAAGACCAGAACTTCTCTAACAACCCTTCTAGACATGTAAATAGGAGGTAATTTATCTTAATGTTGATGTATTAATTATTTATCTAATTAGAACACTTGCGTGCCTTGAATTATAATGTGGACACTCGATTGATAACGATAATGATTACCCTTGCGCCATGAATAGTCAATGTTTTAGGATTGATGGTGGATGAATGGATGATCTCAAGATGATGTTAATTATTGTGTTAATACATCTATTTACGTGTCAGGCTTCACGATGATGATGCGCCAACATTGTGTCATATTTGATTTTTAATGCATTGTTATTGTTCATTAATATATGTGATTCATGTGTCGATGATGTTGTTATTTATTATGATGTTTTAATTTCCCAATGCAGCAAAAAAAAATTACATGTTGTACATCGCTTTTGTTGTCATAACAACGGGGCCGTTACATATGGTATCAGAGTGAGTTCAACCTTGTGACTATGGATCGTCACGCCTTCCACTGTATTATCCACTTGATAATAACTTAGCGCTAATTAAAATTTTAATGTGTCCATGCCACAATCATGATTGTGGAATGCGCAGAGGTTCACAACATGGTACTAAGGGCGGAGGTGCGACACCTCCAGTAGCAGCTGTGCCAGAGGGGTCCAACCCTTAAGGAGAAGAACAAGTCTTGAGCATGAGCGGATTGCCACGGGGGATGTGTTGGGTCTGACAAGGTCCTTCTAGGGAAATGTTAGAGGCCTTTACTAACTATCTTTATTGAGATAAGGCCAAGGCGCCTGTACCCCTGAGGGTCCACAACACTCCCCATCCAGTACTGGTAGAAATCATGAAAAACTCGAGAGGGTTAAGTTCCCAAGTCCACGAGTTCCACGAATGACTCAGCCGCCGAGGCATGGATGGAGATCAAGGTGATGTGCTTCATGATTCACAATTTCAACCTCTATCACAAAGGTCCGCATGGAAGTCTTCAACCAAAGGGGAACACTCTTTTATGGTGGAAGACGTTCCTACCTCGGCTAAATATGGTTGTCGAATCCATGTTATGGGAACAATTCGAGGAATGGTTCCAAGAGAAGTATTTGTCATAGGAACTCATTGAGCGAAAAATCTTTGAGTTCAATGCCTTAAGACTGGGTGGTCGTATGGTGCCAGATTATAAGACCAAATTTATGGAGCGACTTCAGAATGCCCCACATCGGAACCCAAAAATGTTGGAGATAAATAGGTTCATGATCGGCCTTAACTCCGCTTTCATGCGAAGATGAGGATATAAAAGCCTCAAATGTTGCACGATGCAGTCCAATAGGCCTCAAAGTTGAATAAGAATTGACCTGCAGGACTCAGATCAAGACTCCTGAAAAACCATCTAGATTGACGTCATCTAGTGTGCAACAACATCAAAAGCCAACCAGACAAGACATCTTGGTATCAATATACATCTATAGAACCCTTGTTCACGACACCACGAAAATGGGTTCCTTAGTAGAAGACCCCCTATAGGGGACCACTGCATCAACAACAACAATTGTTAGTCCTGTTCATCATAACAGACTAGGGTTTTAGGCTAGTGGGATAATGAATTATACTTTGGGGCCAGGAATACTGGACCAGAGACAAGTGCTGGACATGGGAGATCCACCTTACCAGCAAGATTGTCCAGTTGAAGAGGGCCAGAGCGATCAGGTTAATAGGACACACTACCGTTGTGAATATGGGAAAGTCCCATCAGATTCATGACTGCAGTGAATAACCGCTAGGTGGAGCACCAGTCCATAGTGATCGAGGCGTCAGGTACCATCACCAACCAAAATTTTAGTCCTGTTAGATCCCGGTGGTACATAGAGATCTATTTATAGTGTCGTGCTGAAGGGATTTAGGTAAAGGCATTCAACTGAACAAGATTAGATTCGTCGGAATGGCTTCGGGTACCAACCGGATGGTTGGAGGAAGGGGTATGAACTGTCACTTTAACCTGGGGAATAGTGTAATGAAGTCTGACCTACATCACGATCTTAAGATCTTATGATGACGTGATCAGTATGGACTGGTGGGAATTGCATGATGCGATACTCAAAGGTGAGATGAAGCAGTTGAGTTGGACCGATGATAAGGGGTAGATAAGTGTGATTGTGGGAAGAAAACATGGAGTATCCCTGAGGTTCATTTCTTCCCTACGTGTATAGAAGAGCATGCGCAGGGATGCAAGCTATAAGCAATCTTAGCGCTAAATGACAAGGGCATGGAAGAAGGATTAGAAAATCTTCCGGTAGTATGAGATTTATAGACGTGACTCCCAGAAGAATTACTAGGTTTCCACCCAAAGGCAAGATGGGATTTACCATTGGCTTAGAATCTAGAACTGAACCGATAGAAAGAAAACCTTATTGGATGTTGCCTAAGTTACAGGAGTTGATGATGAAACTGAAGAAGATGTTGGACCTAGGACTTATATGTCCAAGCATGTCACCTCTGGGTGTGTCGGTTATTTTCATACAGAAGAAGGATGGGTTGTGGAGATTCTGCATGACTACCGTCATTTGAACAAGGAAACGATCAAGAACTAGTTTCCATTGTGAGAATATATTATTTTTTTGATAAAATGAAGGGTGCAATGGTGTTTCGAAGATCGAATTGATATTAGGATAGCACCAGTTATGGATCACAGAGAAAGACATTCCTAGGACCACCTTCAAGACGGGGTTTTGACATTACTATTTCATCGTTTTACTGTTTGGACTAGCAAACACCCCAGGGGTATTCATGAGCTTGATGAATGGGGTGTTCCGCAAATTCTTGGACAAGTTTGTTCAAGTATTCATTGACGCTATTTTGATTTATTCTTAGACGATGGAAGAACACGACGAACATTTGTGATTGGTACCAGTGTCTTCGAGAGAATAAATTGTTGGGAAACTGTCGAAATGCTCTTTTTATCAATTGAAGATTCATTATTTAGGGCATGTTATCTTCTGCGACGATATCGTTGTGGATCCAACAATGTTAGAGGCTATCATGGAATATCCCACACCGACGAACGTCCCAGAAGTATGTAGATTCATGGGTTAGTGGGATGTTATCGACGGTTCTTTGAGGGTTTTTCGAAGATACAAAATCTGATTACGGAGTTGAAGAAGAAAAACAAGAAGTTTTTTTGGACTGGGAAATGCGCGGAAGCATTTTGAAGGCTCAAGGAGCTGTTGACAATAGAGCCAATACTAAAAGTCCCTAACATGGATGAGGAATTCTTGGTATGCACTGACGCATCCAAGTAAGGCTTAGGCAGAGTCTTGATGCAAGATGATCGAGTGATCACTTACATCTCGAGAAATTTAAGGAATTATGAGGGGAACTACATGATGCATGAATTGGGGTCATTATCCACTATGTATTCCCTGAGAGTGTGGGGACACTACCTGATTTGAAGGAATTTTGAAAAAAAGAAAACGGACCACTGTGGTTCGCAACACCTTATTACGCAAAGTGACTTGAACGCATGACAAAGTCATTGGTCAAAACTGTTTAGGGAGTACGATTTTGTGACTACCTACATAAAAATAACAGTGAATAGAGTTGCGGATGTGTTGAGTCGGAGACCACACATATTGTCGGTGGTGTCTTTTCAGACGAATCTTCCTGAAATGATTCTAACTATAGCATGACGATGACTAGTGTAAAGAGGTTAAAGAATTCTATTGGACAAGACACCATGTTCGTAAGAAAATTGAGGGATATACTATGGAAAACGACGAATCATTGAGATATAATAACTAGATTTACTTACCGCCCAACGACAGATTGAGAAGTTTTGATCTTATACGAAGATCATAGAGTAGTTTACATGGATCATCCAAGAGTCATGAAGATGAGGACAAACTTTAATCCCTTATTTTTCTAGAAGGGATAAAGGAGGACATTGTCAATTGTGTGGCGAGATGTCTAGAAGGTCGACAGATGAAGGTTGAACATAGACATCCGACAAGGTTGCTACGACCACATGCAATCCTAGAATCGAAATGGGAGGTCATTTCGATGGAATTCATTGGGGAAATTTCCTCCGACGACAAGGAGGAACGACTCAATTTTCGTGATAATTGACACTCTGACGAAGAGTTCAAATTTTGTCCCTCTGTGTACAACGCATCATGCACTAGGTATAGCTAGAGTTTAGATCAACAAGATATTGAGACTACCATATGTACCAAAAGAATCATATCCAATAAGGGAATTAGTGTTTGCAAGATGATTTTGGACAAGTTCTCAAGAGGCCTTGGGAACACCACTGAAATTTAGTATAGTATGTCCTTGAGATAGACAAGCTAACCAAAGGAATGAACCAATTTTGGAAGGTTGTGTTGCATATGTGTGTGTTGGACCAACATAAACGTTGGGAATAGTTCTTGCCGCTAGCCGAGTTTGCGTGAAAAAAAAACCCATCAAGGTATTGTTAAGTTGGCATCATTGAGTTTCTCTACAGGAGACCATGTCAAACTCCTTTGAGCTAGGATAGACTCGAGCATGGGGTCCTGGTAGGACCAGAAGAGATAAAAAAAAAAAAAAAAGGGGAAGAACAAGTACAAACGATAAGAAAAAGGGTTGAAAGAAGCACAAGATCGACATAATGGTTTTGTCAATGTGCATCACATGACAATAATTATGAAGGGCCTAACGACTAGCCATGCCTCATGTTTTGAGGCATTGTGTGATGTTTATCTTGTATTTGTGTGCGACTTTATGTCAGTAATACTACACATGTGATTGACTTGATTTCTTGGTGGATTTCGGACGAGTGTGCACTCACGATGGAGCCAACTCGCATTCTTGACCATCGCATTCGACAACTATGGCATCGAACAATTGATCAGGTCAAGGTCCAGTGAGACAATTATAGTCCACACTCGACTACCTGGGAGGACACATATGATATGAGCCAACAATTTCCATTTTTGTTTGATCGCTAGACATTTATATATCGTCAGATAGTTTATTTCTACACTTGTATACTGTGAAACTTTTGGATGATGTTTAAAACAAGAGGGGGTGTATGTAACATCATGCTCTTGCGCGCACCTTGTGTGACTTATTCTTTGAGGAAAATTGCGTGAAAGTGATCTAGTTTATTGTATGATTGTCTTCTTCGCTTATGGATTCTGATGATGAGATTGTGGATTATGATGTTATGTTATGTTATTTATGTATAAATAGGTGCTATTGTTTGGTTTCTCCTGAGTGTGTAGGACTATTGACATGTTAGATGTCGATGGCATCGATGGACCTCCTTGGATGCTGGATCGAGTTGGGGAGTGGATTGTATATGGTTTGAGTATTTTTGTTATTGCATATGTGACATATGAATGGGTATATTATGATGTTGTTTATGGATCGTTGACATGTTTCTTTGATGGATGCAGGCTAACGATTTCTTTCTAATCAGACTCACATTAGGAGTAAAGGGGCCATGCACAATAACTAGAGATGTTGAGGGAAAGGTGTGGTAGTATCCCTACCACAAACTACTAGCATTCTTACCTTGGCTCGAACTGTAGGTTAACGATTACCTAGTTCGAGAGATCCATGATGTTGTGAGGGAAGAATGATATAGTCGCTCACGAAGATTCTAAGGGGTGTGAAATAAGGCAGGGTCCTTATTCCTTAGAGGCCCTTAGTCTCCCACAAGGTCGCTTGACAGAGTATTGACTCCAGGTGTTGAACAGCTACCAAAATCAGTCAAAAGGTGAGTGACACCCTTGGAGCACGTCGTGTGTCTTGAAGGGCACGCCACATAAATGAATCTTTAATGAAGGTGAGTGGAACCCTTGGAGGACGTAGTGTGTCTTCAAGGGCACGCCATGGTTTTTAACAATGGTGAGTCAATGAAACTAGGTACCTAGAAAACAATATATCATTTTGACCTGGTCAGCCTTAAAATAAATATTTCTTGAGTAAAGTTTAAAAATTATAAAATTTCCCTTAAAAGTAATTTTGCTAAGCCTAGTTGAAATTAGAGCATAGGTCTAATTGGGGTATAAGGAATAAAACTAATTAATCAATTAATAAATGAGGGATGAAGAAAAATCAAATTTAAAAAAGTAAAGGAGAAAGAATTTATCAAAAAATTAATTGTTGGCTATGTGCAAAACTTGCTAATTTAGAACTTAGACCAAGAAGGGGAAACTAAATACAAAAGGAATGTGGAACATAGAAGAGAATCTAGTCTAGAGAACTTTCCAATTTAGAACTCAACTAAGCTTTAAGAAAGATGTCAATCATTAAGAGAATGTGAAGGAATAAAGGGACATCGAGGAGCATTTTTAGGAATGCTTTTAGGTGGGTGAGGGAAATTCACAAATTAATTTAATTAACTAAATGAATTTCTGGTGTAGCTAAGGGATTGGGTGACAAGTGTACGAGTGAGAATTTTCCTAATAAAAATTTAATAAAAAGAATTTTATGTGCATTTTGGAAACTAGTCATTAAGATAACTCTATAAAAGAAATGTTGGAGGGGAATTGATCACAACTGATATACGTAAGGTTGTGCTGCCGTATTTTTCTTGACTGACTTTTCTTGTGAGAGTTGGGATACCCAAATCAGACAGAGAGTGATAGCTCAACCTTGCAAGGCAAGCTGGGAGATATCTTTTCTCTAGTTGTGTGTGTGGCCCCTTTGTGGCTCAGGGGGATCAGGGGGAAGAAGAATACCCTTAACATTGGCTGGGAGGTACCAGTGAGGTATCAACGATTAGCAAGCAGAATGAGGAGGGTCTCCAATTTTCGAAGAATGTCTCCAATCCCAGTTTCGTCGGTGATGGTATTTTTGATCAGTTAAATGGTACTAGGTTGATAGCATGTTTATGGTTTAATTTTTGCAATTCTGATGTCTCTTTGTTTTCGCAATGGATCTAGTTATAATAACGATTATATATGTAGTTTTATGTCGATTTATTTCGCAATGGATCTAATTGTAATCAAGATGATATATGTAATTTGATGTCACTTGATTTTTGAAATGGAGCTAAAACGTAGTTACCAACTTAATGAGAACTATGACCTCAAAACGAGAACTCTCGCCCAAAAAATGCATATTTGTGCTTAAAAAACATCAAAATCAACCCCCAAATCAAAAAGTGGTGCTATCGGTAGCAACATTTTTTAAAACAGGGTCAAAATTACAACATTTTTCAAACATGGCCTTCAAAACTTAGATAGTAGCCCAGAAAAACCTTAAAATCAACACCTAAAAACAAATAAGATGTTTTTAATTTTCTTTTTCTTTTCAAAACGTTAAATTTTGAGATCATTTGAAATCGTATTTTTATCACTTGGTACCATTAAAACCAAAACCTCAAAATCAACCATCAAATTGAAAAGTGCTGCTACCGGTAGCACCCATTCTAAAATTAGGGTATGAAAATGACACATTTTTATAATGTGGTAAAAGAACTCACCATTACTGTAAAAAAATTCATAAAATCAAACCTTTAATGTTTACGTTTTAAATGTTATTATCACGCAAAGCACAAGGTAATACATAATGCTATGAAAATATCACAATATACTTTAAAAATTCAATGTCACATTTTAATAAATTTTTACCTTTAATAATAAAAAAGTAAATCCAAGTTACATTGAATGAAACATAAACAATTTCTTAAAAGTATTGTTATATTGGCCATATTCAAAACATACGAGCTAAGAAATTTTATTATATTATCCATAATAAAAAAATTATCATTCATAAAACATAACAAAAGATTCATAACTTCATGTAAGATCATATGTAAGTTCAATGCTCTTTTTTAGTTACCATACAAACATCATATGGATCAAAAATTCGTAAAATGTTCCATACACTTATTCAGATTGACTCATGGTTTCTTAAATACCATCAGAGTCTACATTGTCTTCATATGAATATTTTGATGAAGATATAGATGATCCATACTCTTCTCTATTGTCGATGAATGCACCATCTGAGTCTACATGCATGCCCAACATTTCAGATGTTAAATGCCTTTTAGATATACGACTAGGTTCAACAAACTCCCATATTGCATTTATTTCTTGCGGAAACAACCTCTTGATAACCTCTGTTGTATTGGAGTGAAGAGTTCCTCTCTTTGTCAAATTGAATTCATAAACAAGTATGTCAACATCATCTAGTTTTAAGAGGTTAGTGCGATGACGAGTTGTATTTTGACCCTTTCTTTTTCTCTTTCTATTGACATGTTTGTCAAGCACCATCTCTGGCTTGTACACACCATTGAATGGGTGTGTACTTGTTTCATACCAATGCACTTCAATTGCAATAACATCATCATTTTCTTTCTCAATATTTATAACCTTTCCTATCCAGAATGGATAACCATGTGGATCTTTAGTTGCTAAAAATGCAATCATAATACCCTCCTTAATATCTTGTACTGAACCCCTGCAAGGTTCTTCCATGGATTCACATTGTGCACGTGACCTTCGCGAATCAATATACATTTCTCTTTCATCTCCTTGGGTAAACTCAATAGCCCCTTGAGATTCGTGAACTTCAACAATGTTTGTTTCTTCATATTCGTTTGGCATATTTTGTGGCCAATGAAATGGATTCCTCAACCTTGTATCTTCATTTGTTGAGCTTGAAATTATATCACTTTGACCATTGAAAAATGACTGCCACCAACCAAAATCAACAACATCAAAGTACTCATATGTATCCTTAATGGAATTTTTAATTTCTTCCAGGCATTCAAAATAATCTATATCTCTATTACGCCTTCATGCATTATGGATTTCAACAACTGATTGTAAAAATAATAACTTTGATGCAAACATTGGACGATCTGGAATGAACTTAAAAAATGATAAACTTGATGAAGGTCCCCATTCTATAGTAGTTGAATACTGCTTTCCCCATATAAGTGTTTTCCCATCAATTCTTTTGAAACAAAATTGATGTTGTAAGCTAATGTCATTAAGCTTCTCAATACATTTTTCTTCACAATGTGATCCATGAATAAATCTTCGCATGTCAACAATTTCTTCTAATATATGAAAAACAAGCTCTGGAATGTATGCTTTCTTGATACATTCAATCAATGATGGTAGACTTCCAACATTTTTCCTCTTCAATGATACTAAAAAATGACTGAATATTTGATCAATATGATCATGAGTGTGTCCAACAAGAAGGAAACCAACTTTCACCTTTTGAAATATTCCCATTTCAACAAGCATGCTTAGGTATCCAAACACAATTTGATTTTTATTTTCACGACTAGTGTTGTTCAACTGTTGATAGAGAACTTGAGGAAGATTTCTAGACCAATGAGTGAGCACATGATGAATTATGGTGATGGTCATATTTCCATCATTATGAATATTTGGAGCTGTGTAGTAAAATCTTGGACACATTTTTCTATTGAAAACCATACAACCAACCAAGTGAAACTGAATGAAATTCTCTTCTTGTAAATTTTTGGGTGTACGGAGAAAATGTGGTAGAAGTATTTTCTTCTGGTCCATGCCATCAATTATCATACCTAAATATTTGTTTGGAGCATCATAACACTTCTTCCGATGTTTGTACAACTTTTTACTTTCACTTGATTGTTGATTCCAATGTTCTTGAAGTGCTTTGATTATGGAATCTGCACATGACATAAAATGGAAATATTGATCGTATGTTTTCATAGTTGATAACTATTCAATTAAAACAAAACAAAATAGTAAATACATACTTCTTTTTTCCCCTTCAGATTTATCTCTTCTTGATTTAAGAGTAGCACATATACTACAAATCCCCATCCTTGACTTCTTAGGAATACAGACACTGTTGAATTGTTTCTTCCATATTATTGTAAAATATGCATATGTAATAAAATTACCCTTTCCTTCAACACATTCAACATATCCTTTGTACAAGTTATAGATTTCCCTCCTTGAAAAATTATCTGGAATATGTATTGTGTCTCTATCTGGGATACACTCTCCATGTTTGGAAAAGAAATAATACATCCACGACAATGCAATGTTTGTGAATGGCCCACTCTCTCGTCCATGATGTACCTTTGAATAAAATGATGGATCTTTTTCCAAACTTGTCTAGATTCTTGATAGATGAAGATTACCAATTGAGTGAATTTTTTTGAAATCCTTTTGTAATGTACCTAAAAAATGTCATATTTTTTTTTCTATGAAGCATTAATCTCCAATTAACCATTCTATATGATTGTTGATTAAGGGAAGAAATCTTTGTTAATGTCATAATCTTCTTTGACGTGACTTAAGTCTGTCCCACCACATGATGCCATTTACATACCTGTGTATCTTTCTTGATCTAGAAGTTTATATGGTAATTCTCCAAGGGTTTTAGTAATTCTCGTTTAGTCCCAACCCACACATCTATACGCATAAATATCTATACCATGAGCTAGACTTAGGACTTATAGTCCTGGTCTCTCTTTACAAAGGGGTTCCTATGGGTTTCACACAATACTTATTTAATTTATCCATTTGAAAAATGAATGTTGGTTTACCATGCTATATCTACATATAGCCATGGGGTTGGATCCACATCACACAGTTGAAAATAAGTGCCTTAAAGGTATGCATTTAACATTAATAACATAGTATCGAGTGTATATGGGTCCCCTTTACAAATTATCCGATATTTGTCATATTCCAATCCGTTACCCAACAGAGTTGGAGTAACGAGATCTTGTATTAACTTCGGATTAACCTAAACGATGTTCCAATAACGCCTTCCTCGAACGATCAGCTAACTGTAACAAGACAGTCAAGGTATACGAATTCCCACTCGTCAAGTCTAAGAAGAACTCATTTACTTCGCGACTGTTTTGATGTGAAAGAGTGGACTAATGTCAGAGGGAAGTTAAGGCTCTACACCCACCATTTTAAAGGTAATATTTTGTCACCTAAGTCTAAATTGTCACCTATGGCTTACATTTACCAATCACTAAGTCTAAATTGTCGCCTATATTTGTATTATTCATTTAGGATATTAGTAATATATCCTCAAGTGATGACTAATGAGTTAGTTAAGATTGCCTAGCCTAGTCATCATGCATGATTTTAGGATCTAGAGCAAATCTCTCTATGAGGTGGCATCACCCATTGTACTATAAATATGTAACATTGGAGTGAATATTAATGTGTTGGCTATTATGCCTTTTACGCCATGTTTATGTTCTTGTCTCTGATTTATTGTGTTTAATTTCTTCAATTGGTATCAGAGCTTGCTCTGGCCTAACTCCCTCATGGGAGAGCCAGGAAGTTGGAAGAATTCAATGTCAAATCTGTGTACAGAGGTTAGCGTAGGTATGCAAATTTTTTCATGTGTATTAAATCTGCCTGTGCTGGAGTGCTTTCCGATTTCTAGAGTGTAGGAGTCATCATTTTCTGAAACGATATCGCTGTATTCAATATCGCTGGGTATCATTGATGTTGTGAATCTACTGGAAGTATGCCGTCAAAGTATTCCACAAAATTATAGAGGAATGAATGAATAAGCGCGGGAGGAGGCTTCTTGATTCTTCTTCAGATCGTCTCTGCGCCATCAATATTTTCTGCAACAGCGAATCCCTCGGCATGGGTTCGAAACCCTAGATAGAATACCACGACACATCCGTTCTTCAGATCGACTTTCGCAGGTTGAGGTAAAAGATATTTAATTCATGATGAGCATCGACAGTCCGGAAGTGGGTTGATTTCGTTTCTTTTACGTTTTTCTTTAAAGAGGAATTTCTGATTTTCCATGGGAGATGGAGGAGTTTCCTGCGTGGCGTTGTGACATGTTATGGAACATTTCTCCACCTCCGAGTCCTTTTGTCGGAACAATACTATCAATAGCATTCACAGATTTGACATAAAGTCAAATTCTGCAAAGTTCTCGGAATAGGAGCATACAGATCGGTGGGTGCCCGTCCATACTCAGATCGCGAAGATCCATAGACGTGTGGAAACGTGAAGTGTGAAGCATTTAAGCTGCCGCTGAACATGACATATCCGAGGAAGGAGAACATCGTGGAGAGACAGCTGGAGCCACTGCACTGATTAATTCAATCTCCATTCAACGACATCAAATGATCCATAACTTCCTCTCGATTTAACCCAGACGCTGGAGTGGGGTCACGCTCAGTTTACCAATCTGAGTTTTGACATTTTGCT
>JZKD02S0334522.1:85453-113576 GCA_000966675.3 Picea glauca
ATGCTCCTCAGAACAGTCGCCAGCCCTGAGACCTTAAATGGTTAAAAGCGATGGGAACCTGGGCTTGAGCGTTGATTATGTGTCGTGGAGGTCCTAACCTTGCAGGTAGGATGGGAGGGTGGTCAGTTTTACTTTTGTCGCTAAATGTTTGCGTTGTGCACCTCTGCCTATGGTTGTATTTTTTGTAGTTTCTCGTTGAGGCCTTCAGTCTTCTTGTGCTGAACTTCGTGGTTGAGTCTTATTGTTTGTCGAGTGGCGTCGTACCATTCAATATGTTGCTACTTATACACGCGTGCAGACACCTTAAACAAAAAAAATAAAAATTTGCACCTATTACTAGAATGGTTGTCGTAACGACACAGTTCGTTACACCCCTTTTCTTTAAGTTTCCATTTTTATTTAAGTTTTTTTTTCTTTTAAGTTTCCCCCTTTTTCATTTTTAACTAAAAATCAATTTAGCAAGTGTAGATAAAAACAACCATTTACCCTTTTAATAAATTTAATCCTCCATTATATTTTTTACTTTAATAATTAAGTTTGAATTTCTTACCCCCCTTCTTGTTACATGTTTATTTTATTTTTTTCTTTAACCACATGTTCTACTTAGACCTAGGTTTTAAATTCACTAGGCTTGGTGATAGTTTTTAAGGGAAAAATCGTTATTAAACTTTACTTATCACATCATTCATTTGAAGGTCGACCAGGTCCTAAGGAGGCATAGCTTTCTAGGCACTAGGTTTATTAACTTACCAGTTAAACTCGTGACATGCCCTTCAGGGTGCACTACGTGCTCCAAGGATGCCACTCACCTCTTCCCATTTTCTTTGTGCGACATTCCCTTCAAGACACATTACATGCTCCAAGGGTGCCACTCGCCTCTTGACTGAAATTGGTAGACGTCAAACCCTTGGAGTCAATACTTCGCCAGGTGATCTTGTGGGAGACTAAGGGTCTCTAAGAAATAAGGCATGTGCCTTATTGCACGCCCCTTAGAATCATCATGAGTGACTGTCACAGTCTGTGCTCACCGTATCATGGGTCTTCTCAAACTAGGTAATCATCAACCTACAGTTTGAGCCATGGCGGGAGTGCTAGTATGTTGTGGCAGGGATGCTGCCACACCTCTCCCTCAATGTATTTGGTTGTCATGCATGACCCCTCTACTCCAAATGTGAGTCTGTTTGATAAGATATTGTCATCTTGCATCCATCAATGAATCATGTCATCAATAATAATCAATCATAATAACATCTAATCATATGTAGATATGTCACATCAATAACATTCAAACCTTGATAGTCCACTACCTGACTCGATCCAGAGTCCAAGGGGTTTCATCGATGCCTCTGCATACTCAATGTCCAAATTCCTTCACACTCAGGAGAACCCAGTCAATAGCACATGTCTATGTAATTACAACAAAATAACATATCATCAAATCCATAATATCTCATAATCATAATCAAAACGACCAATAGTATAATAACCTAGATCACTTGCACAGAAGTGTCCTCAAAGAATAAGTTCACTCAGTGCGCGCAAGAGAAGGATGTTACATTTTCTTAATGATTTTATTTAAAGGTCGACTAAGAAGAGAAGAATCAGTGAATTAATAAATACCTTTTATTAATAGTTCAAGTTAATGAATTTTAGAAATGTATTTGATGATGATTCACAATTCATGGAATAATTAATGATTTAGATGGTCTAAGATCTTGATCATAGTAAATTAATTAAAGGAAGGGGCTCACATGAGCTTCATTGCACAAGCCAATACTTTTGTCCTTACTCGTACCTTGTCACGTCATTTGTCCCAACACCTTGTTAAATGATAGTAATTGGGGTTTTTAAAACTTAGAATTGAAGCCCGTGCTCACAGCTAAATTATGTTGGGTCCTCCTTAGAATCTCTTCCCTGACATTGTGAGAGGACCCTTGAACTATTTGTCTACTTATGGTTGGGTCTTCTTAATTCTGGTACGGAACTAAACCAAGCTTGAACTCTAAATTGCATCATTTAGATAAGACCAAAACTTCTCTAACAACCCTTGTAGACACGTAAGTAGGAGGTAATTTATCTTAATGTCGATGTATTAATTATTTATTTAATTAGAACACCTACGCGCCTTGAATTATAATGTGGGCGCTCGATTGATAACCCTATTGATTACCCTTGCACTAGGATTAGTCAATGTTTTAGGATTGATGGTGGATGAATGGATTATCTTGATGATGTCAATTATTGTTTTAATACATCTATTTGTGTGTCGGGGTTCACAGTGATGATGCGTCGACATTGTGTCATATTTTATTTTTAATGCATTTTTATTGTTCTTTAATATATGTGATTGATGTGTCGATGATGTTGTTATTTATTATGATGTTTTAATTTCCTAACACATAAAAAAAAAAAACTTTTTAAGTCGCTTCCATTGTCATAACGACAGGGCGTTACATGTATTTATTTTGTTGTCTTTTAGAAAACAATCCTAGAATTTAATTGAGCGATTGTTGTTCTGTTTATTTTTATTTTTATGAATTTTGATTTTTGAGTATTATAATTCATGGAACGAATTTGGGGCTACAAAAAATAATTTAACTTCTCGAGTGCCTCTTTAATTCATTTACTGTCCTTCCTTGAAGCTTAACCATTACCGAATTCTTATTCGTTGTTTGTTGTTTTTAATTCGAATTGATCATAATTTAGTTATGTTTCAAGGTCTGGAACATGGGTCGGATCAAGTGCCAGATCAAGTGTTGGATTAGGTGTCAGAATAGGTGTCGGATCCATGGTTGGATTAGGTTCCCTATGGAAATGCCTCTATTTTAAAATAACATTGTTAACTAACATGTTCGTGTATGGTTTACCCATTTCCATTTAGCTAATTTTAGTAATGATTTTTCCTCATTTCTAAAACAATGCTAACATTCACAGAGCTAACTGTGAGAGTGGTGAGTTCATGATTGAATTGATTGGCTTTGCCTACACACATTCAATGATATTTTACCTGTCGATACCACTTCTTGACAGACCCTGCATCAAATTTATTGTCCCTTCCGCGAAATTAATAAAATCATTTTTGTTGCATGTTGAATTTAATTTAAATTATCAGAAATTAGTGTCAGATCCAGGTTTAGATTAAGTGTTGGATTAAGGTCTGGATTGAGTGTCAGATTAAGGTCTAGAATGAATGTTGGATTTTTCTGCACACAGGATCAAGGGCTGGGATAGATTCCTGAACTATAACATCCCGCTCTTGTGCACACTGAGAGAAATTATTCTTTGAGAACACTGTCTTTCTAATGATCAAGATTATTATACTATTGGACGTTGATTATGATTATGAGGCATTATGGATGTGATTATATGTTATTTTGTTGTATTGACTTAGACATGTGCTATTGACTCGGTTCTCCTTAGTGTGTAGGATTTGGACCTCGAGGATGTTGAGGCATCGATGAAACCCTTGGACTTCGGATCAAGTCAGGGAGTGGACTATTGGGATTTGATTGTTCTATATATGACATATGTGCATTTGATTAGATGTTATGATTATGGATTTTATTCTGACATGATTCATTGATGATGCAGATTGATGATAGCTTGCTGACCAGACTCACATGTGGAGTAGAGGGGTCACACATGACTACCAGAGACGTTGAGGGAGAGGTGTGGACAACAACGGTTCTACAACCTACTAGCACTCTCGTCGTGTCTCAAATTGTAGGGAGAAGACCCACGATACCGTGAGGGCAGACTGCAACAGTCGCTCACGAGGATTCTAAGGGGCACGCAATAAGGCAGGGGCCTTATTCCTTAGAGGCCCTTAGTCTCCCACAATATCACCTGACGAAGTATTGACTTTAGGGTTTTTTGATGTCTACCAAGTCAGTCAAGAGGCGAGTGGCACCCTACGAGCATGTAGTGTGTCCTTAAGGGCACATCACACAAGGGAAACAAAATAAGGCGAGTTACACCCTTGGAGCACCTAGTGCGTCTTGAAGGGCATGTTGCATTGTTAACTAATAAGTGAATAAACCTAGATGGCCTTAGAATGAATAATGTGATAAGAAAGATTTAAAAATAATTTCCCTAATAAAATGTCTCCTAGCCTCAGAAATTAAAATCTAGGTCTAAAGTAATACTTGTGGTATAAAAATAAAAATAATAATAAACATCTTTAAACATGTGACAATAAGGGGGTAAGAAACGTGATTAAATTATTAAAATCAAATTAATTTGGGGGATTAAATTTTTAAAAAGGGGAATTAATTGTTTTGTCACATATGCTAATTAAAAATAAAAAAGGGAAAAAGGTAATTTCCTACACTTGCTAATTTGAGTTTTAGATAAAAAGGGAAAGAGGGAAATTTAAAAGAATTAGGAAACTAAGGGAAAAAGGGGGAAACATAAAGAGAAAGGGAAACATAAGGAAAAAGCAGATTGACTAACTTAGTAAGGTATCTTGCCATTAAGAACTTTCTAAATTGAACTCAACCAGAAATTAGTAAGGGGGTAAGTCATTAAAATGTGTAATGGAATTTGAGGACAGCTAGGAGCGATTCTAGGAATGCTTTTAGGTGGGTGAGGGAAATAGGAGTAATTAAATAATTAATGAAATTAATTTTTGGTGCAACGAAGGGGATGGGTGACACATGTATGGGGAGGATTTTTCTTAATTAAATTATTGGAAATTAAATTAAATGGGAATTTGGGAAAGAAATCTCTTAGAAACTATTTATAAAGGATGGAGAAGGAGGAGTATGGATCTCTTTAGTTATGTGTAACGTTACACTGCAGAATTTTTGACTTGACTAACTTACCTTATGGGAGTTGGGATACCCAAATGGGTGAGGAGTGGTAGCTTGGCCTTGTGAGGCGAGCTGGGAGATAGTTGTTCTCTGGTTTAGCATGTGTGGCCCCTTTGTGGCTCGTGGGGCTGAGGGGGAAGAAGAGTACCCCTAAAATTGGTTGGGAGGTACCAGTGAATTCATAGCAGTCGACAAGCGGGAGCTACATGAAGCACGCGGTACAATGACTCGGAGCGGGGGAATTGGGCTACGATACACTTTCTTTTATTCTGCATGGTAGATTATTGTTGACCTTACGCTTTCATTTCTATAATTTTAACTTTGTAAAGAAGGTGTTGGACTTAGCATTTTAATTGAGAACTTAATTTTCCCTTAGCCTTAAGCTCGCCGCTTGACTTGATTTCCTTTGGCATTCAATCCCTGAATGTTGTGATTGTCCTATTGGTTTTACTGATTTGTTGTGAAGAGTTGTAATTTTTACTTCATACTCATCCCTAGTTCGCCAGTCCATGCCTGAACACTCGACCAGGAGCCGAATCGACGGTCATCACTTCGGTGCATAGCGACCTATAGATTCTAATGCCCTGCTTTTCTGTGCATGGATGATGAGCGAAGGATGTTTTTGCCCAGTTGTCTACCCCTGTTGGTTGTTCTTGGTTGAGTGACTATCTTGCGTCTTGTTGCGATTTATTACCTCTGTGGTTGTTTTTCTTCCCACAACGAACCTCTTATGACCCTCTACATTGATCTCTGCGTTTGATACCTTTCTGGCGAATTTACTATGTGTTTTTATATACTTCTGGTCTACCTTTTTAACCCTACGATTTATTACTTGGGGGACGATTTTTAGCTTGCGTTTTAACACATAAAACACAACAAATCTGCCCTTGATTGAGTGTAATGGAAATTTTGATTTACACAACAAAAGTTTTCTGGTATTTTTCTTGATGGATTGGCAATGGATTTGCTTGCGAATTTCAGTTTTTATTACACATCAATTTACCCTTTTTATGGTCTGCCATTGCCATTATTTCTACCACGACTTTCCACACTTTCAACCACACTTCTTCTCGACATTTTCATATATATCCTTACGATTGCGCTTTATATTTTTTTATATAGCCTATGATTGCTATTGGTCTAATGTTTTTCCTGTACTATGCATAACCAAAGACAACTATAATAATGTCATGTTGTTAAGCATTGAGACATGAATCCTATTCTTCATAGCATTATCTTAATTAAATCTGCGATCTCATACTCATTTCCTGGTTGCATAACAACGTTTGAATAACATTTAAGCTCGACAAACTTAATAATTATTGATAGCTAATTCATGCCTTGGATGGCAGTGAATTTCATCTTGAATGCTTGTGTTTTTATACCATTATTGAGAGTGAATTCATGCCTTGGATGGTAGAGAATTTCATCTTGAATGCTTGTGCTTTTATACCGTTATTGACAACGAATTCATGCATTGAATGGCAGCGAATTTTATCTTGATTGTTGGCGTTTTTATACCATCAATGATTGTGTTTTTATACCATAACTAACAGAATTGGTTTGTTGTGTTTGACTGCTTTTTTCCCTGTGAATGGTTGTGTTTTTATCCATCTAATTGACCACCTGTTTACCATGCAAATGTCTGTGTTTTTTTATTATTATATGTATTGGACAACAATACCAATCAGTAATGGATAGCTCTGTCAAGTTACTAGCTGATAACGAGTTTATATTTATGTTTTTTCCTTTTCATAAGAGAAATTAATACCCATGTGTTTTTACATTTACTTGACAACGTTAATACCCATGCATTTGTTTTTACATTTACCTGACAACGATATTAATTGGCATTATTGTTTCTGGGCAATGTTCCTATGTTATTAATTGGAAAGAATAATTATTGTTGGTGGATAGCATTTAATAATAGCATCAAAAATGCATTAATTGGCTCTGAAATGACATTTAATTATGAACCGAAAGATAACATTAAATCTCATTGAATAGAATCGAGGTGGACATTATTTATAAGCATCATAATAGCATCAAATTTGCCTTTAATATCTGAACCTGACATTTAATTATAAACAACAAGATAGCATTAAAATTGCATTAAATAGTGTAGAAATGGATTTTATTTATAACTGCATAACAATATTAAAATGGCATCAAGATTTGCATTGAAATGACACTCATTTATTGACAACAAGCACTTATATAATTTAGACAACAATTGCAATTTAATCGCCAACAGATTTTATATATGATGGACAACATGTTGTAATTAATATTGTTGATAGTGTTATAACCTGTGATATATAAGGAGGTTGATTAATAGTGTTACATTAATAATGATATATATTGATATAGTTAATATCGTTATGTACTGTTAAATTGTTAAATTAGATTTGTGTTTATTTATTAATTAGGCCTTGTCAATCTAGACAACATTGTCGATTAGATAATGAAGCAGTGTAAGATCACTTTTAAATGATGAGTAGTGCACTTACTTTAATAGACATGTACCTTGATGACAAGCGTGTTGATTTTCTTGAGTTCTATATTAGTTCCCACTTGATAACGTTTATGTCATTAGTAACATTACAATAGTTTAACCTTCGTGCCTAGACTTCTTGCTTAACTTTTAGGGCTTCTTGGTTGTCGTCGAGTCATTTAATGGATTGTGCATTTGTTGAGCGATGTATTCATGCATCTTGTCGACCCATTTCTTGGGGGCGTAGGTGTAGTCTTCCAGTTAGTTCTTACAGCTCTTAGCACATTGGATTTATCTTGAGTATCTGGTCCAGATAGGTGATGTTGCACTAGGGTTATCGTTGCACCTATTGCCTGGGGATGACATGAATCCTGATGAGGGTATCATGGTGCACCCTATTGGATAGAGGCGAATGATCACTTGGCCAGAGTCTGTGCTTCCAGTGGTGGGTTTTGCTGATTGTTGTAATTTTGTGTTGACGCTTCGGTTTGTAATGCCTTCAAGCATTTGGCTGCGCACCATAGAGGTTCTAGTTATTTCTCATTGAGACCGTTGTGTCGGGATGGTGGATGTTTTCCTTAGATTGTGGTCATTGTCATGTTTGTGTCGGGCAGGAGGTCATTCCTATCATCTTGATTACACCTGTCTCACCCAGCTACTCGTTGTGCTAGTAGGTTGAGTCATAGTCGTCCGTGGCCTGAACTATGTGCTTGCATTCGTCTTCAGTTGTGTGGTTCAACTATTGTCATTGTTTCCTTCCTGCCTAAAAACATTAAAAAAAAATTGCTTCTCTTGCAGTCGTAACGATTGGGGTCGTTACATATGGTATCAGAGTGGGTTCCACTCGACGAATGTGGATCGCCAAGCTTTCCACTTCAGTAAACCTGTGAGTATCAACTGTGGTAATTGCATTTAGAGGATGCCTCAGAGGTTCGCAATGTGGTGTCTTAGGAGGAGGTGTGATGCCTCCAAAATTTCTCGCACCCTCAGAGTTGAACCCCCAAGGGGAAGAACAAGTCCTTGGGCTGGATTCGATTATTGTAAGGGATGATGATGGTCTGACAAGGCCCTTCCAGGTAATTTCAAGGGCCTTGATTCACCATAGGTACTAAGATGAGCCAGGGCACCTGTACCCCTGAGGGTCCACAACGTTCCCTAGCTAGTACCGTTAGCATCCACCGAGAACTAGAGAGAGTTGAGTTCTCAAGTCCACAAGTATTGCGAACAAATTTGCAATCGAGGCATGGTTGTAGAGCAAGGTGTTGTGATTCACACTTCACGATTACGACCTCCAACATGAAGGTATGCATGGTGGTCTTTCAACTGAAGGGGAGCACTCTTCTATGGCAGAAGATGTTGCTGCAAATTTTGACCATAGTGATCAACAACGTGTCATGGGAACTATTTGAGGAACTGTTCCAGGAGAGGTATCTTTCTGAGGAATTCGTTGAGCATCAACTCAATGAGTTCGATGCATTATGAAAAGGCAGCCGCATGGTGCCCGAGTACAAGGTTCGTTTGGAGTTGCTTCGGTACGTTTCATACCAAATTACCCAGAAACTTAAGGTCAAGAAGTTCGAGTTTCGCCTTATTGTTAGAATTTAGCTTCTACTTTGGGTACCAGGATTAATGGACTGAAGAAAGTGTGTTGGATTGTGGGGAGCCACATTACCAGCATTACTTCCCAGAGGAAAGGGCCGGATCATATGGATCAGTTGGACCCACTACCGTGGGAGTTTTGGGCAAGGCCCTTTGATTTCATGCAGTAGTGAATAACTGCCAGGAAGACCACCAGTCGACATTTCTCGAGACGTGATGAAGGAGCATCGCCAGTAGGAAGAAAGCGCGCGTAGATGTGGAGAACAACTGGACAAGCGCCAACACATTTCTTGTTGAAATGTTTTGAAGTTTGAAAGCGCCATATAATTAATGGGATAGTTAATAGAGGTGTACTTACATTTGAGGAGCATTGTAATCAGACCTTGAGCGTCCCGCTCTCGTCTGAAGTAGATAGAGGCATTTATGCAAAGTTAATGTAGGTAGATAGAAGTTAATGCTTAGATTAGATAGTTTTAGAGCGCAAGAGGGAAACGGGATATAGACACCCTCATTTTAAAATTGTAAGATTATTATGAGCATAGAGCATAAAGAAGAGAGAAGAGAACTGAAGTTGAAAACACCCATGTATAGAGATTTGAATTAATAGAAAGAGCTTCGATTCAAATTCATGGTGTCGTATTGTTGTCTGTGTATGCATGTTGAATGTTATGCTCATGGATGTTTACTTTCTGTTATACATTTGCTTTATATGCTGTGTATATGATTTCATGTTTGGTGTTTGAAGTCTGAGAGAGAGAAAGGGAAATGAGTTTCAATTGTTTTTCTATCTGAGCAAGAGTTCTTGCAGGAGTGCAGTGAAGTTGTCCTCAAGGAGTGCATTGACAAGAGTTCAGAGTTTTATCTCTGAAATCTCAAGAGGGTTAACAATTGTTCTCATTCCCACAGAAGTGCAAGTTGGCACAGGAGTTGTGCAAGGCATACGTAGGCCGAGTAATGTCTAAGAGTTTGTGAACCTGAGAGATTTTTGAAGGACTATTGTTGTAGGGAGTGCACAAAGTCGAAGGAATTCAATTCTTTGAAGTAATTGAAGAATTTGCCGCAAGGAGTGCGTGCAGGAGTCTTGTTTAAGACTCTAAGTTGGAGAAAGCTCAGGAGGGATAGAGTCTTCGCAGTTGTCAAAGAAAAACACAGAAGCTTAATGCCTTGAGGTGTTGAAAGGAGGCATCGCAAGGTTTTGTCGTAGGCGGTTAAGTTCCGTGGTAAACCACTTTATAAAATTTGCAGAAGTTCTCAGAAGGGAGAATGGATGGTCAGAATTCTCCGTGGAGAATTTACGAAATCCCGCAAGCCGTCATATCTCACAGAGGAGCAAGGAGGTTACGGTGGTCATTTTTCTGCAAGCAGAAGCTCAGGAGAGAGAGGGTCATAGATTCACGCCAACAAGGACCGTTGGATATTCTCACGAAATTCCATTTTGGGGTTTCGTGGGTGGAAAGACCAAAACTTCGTCATTTGGATTCGCAAAACTGCGAAGTTCGAAACCTCGACAAGGTGGAAAGTTTCGCAGTGGGGTCAAGTACTTGGACACGTGCCGGAGTCCAAGCATTTCGACATTTCGGGGTTTCGTGAGCAGGAGAACCGAAGTCTTTGTAGCGAGATTCGCGAAGTCACGAAAGGCGAAGTCCTGAAGGGGCGAAGAAATGTGTGTGTGGGGCCAGCTATCGGTGACGTGTATCGAGGTTCGACGTTTCAGTGTTTCGGAGGATAGAATGTTGCGACTTCCATGCCAAAAGTCCTGAAGTCGCGAGTTGCGATAAGGTTGCTGACAAGTTCGGGATCTCGACACTTTGAGTGTCGGGGATACCAAGGAGGCATCGCTTGAGGAGTGAAATCGCGAAGTGTGAAGATATCACGAGGGACACATGATAGAATCGTGAGGTGGGGCCATGGAAGAAATGAGTGGACGTGTGTCGTCTGTTGAAAGAGGTCAATATCCCGTTGACCTCTAGTGTCTCGGGGATTCACGAGACAAGAGCCGGAAGTTTGATATCGAAACTCACGAAGTGGGGAGAAGTGAAAAGTGCTAGAGACAGGCCTAGCTCGTGGTCACGCATAGAGAGTGCTGACAAGAGAAGGAGCATACCCATATCGACATTTCGGGTATCGCGAGATTTGGAAGTAAGAGTTGGGAGTTTCAACTCACGAATTCACGAGTAGAAGGTTGTGACAAGCACTTAGGCACAGCAGGAGTTCGGGTCTAGAAAGGTGGAGAGTTGAAGGTTAGGAAGGAGAAGTCGCGAACTCCGAGGTCCTGAAATCCTGAGAAACACGACCACATCGTTTGGTCAAAAGGAGGCAGGAATTGAGGTTTTGTGTTCGATCAAGTGAGCTCAATTCGCAAGGACTTGTGGAGAAGCATCATATTGTGTTTATTGGATTTCCCGAAGAGGAATCGAAGAGTCAATCCGACTCGAGGAGAGGAAGTAGAGCGATCTTGTAGAAGATTGTCAACCCGAGGGCTGATAAGGTCAACGTCTGTGTCATCTAGTATCAAAGCCTGATTCTTGTTTGTATATTTCAGGTAGGAAAAGCAAGAAGGAATTTCAATTATGCCACCGAGGAGAAGGGAAAGACAAACACTCGATCCACCAGAGGATAGGGAGGTGTCAAGAGAAAGAGGTAGACAGGTGCCAAATCCAGCCATGGAAAGAGATATACATGACCTACGCGCCAAAGTCGTGGACATGGAAATAAAGTAGAGGCGCACAGCTGATATTGGAGATGTCAGTGAGTCCGAAAGTGAAGAGGACACTGGACATGGAGAAGAATAAGTCACAACAAAAGATGCAGCAAATGAACGCTTGCTTAGAGCTGTTGCAAGAATGGGTGCAAGAGCCAAAATGGACATTCCAGTTTATGAGGGAAACTTGGATGCTGAAGAGATTCTAGATTGGATTAGAGCTCTGGAAACATATTTTGACTATGAAGATGTTGAAGAAGACAAGAAGGTCAAACATGTTTTCATGAGACTTAAAGGACATGCAACATTGTGGTGGGATGAACTACAAGCTGACAGATGCTACCAAGGTAAGCAGAAAATCAAGAGTTGGGATAGGATGATTGCAAAGATGAAAGCGAAATTCATTCCCAAATATTGCCAGATTACTCTGTTTCGAAGGATGCAGAACGTGAGACAGAATATGATGACAGTGAAGGAGTACACTGAAGAGTTCTACAGGCTGAACATCAGAGCAGGTCATCGTGA
Organism: Picea glauca; assembly: GCA_000966675.3. Classification (NCBI taxonomy): domain Eukaryota; kingdom Viridiplantae; phylum Streptophyta; class Pinopsida; order Pinales; family Pinaceae; genus Picea; species Picea glauca. The sequence goes on from JZKD02S0334522.1 coordinate 97,584, forward strand.
AAGTAATGATGAAAAGGTTGCCAGGTATATGAATGGCATGAGATACAAAATTTAGGACGAGATGAGCATGATGACCATCCGAACGATGGAAGATGCTTATCAAATGGCTCTAAAGGTGGAAGAGAAGCTGAGCCGAAAATAAGGTCAAAGAGGCCAAGGCAGAAGTCAAGCTAGGGGAAAATCAGTTGTCCAAGATAGAAGTCAGAAGCTCAAGGAAGACTGGAAGAAACCTCAACCTCAGATTGAGAGAGGTGGAAGCTCACAGAAAGGACAATATGTTGGACAGAGAAGGCAGTATGTTGATCAGAGAGGAGAGTCTGTTAATAACAACATTTTTCCTCGTACTAAAGGTAGAGGAAGAGGAAGAAGTGGAGTGATAAAATGCTTCACGTGTGGAAAAGTTGGACACAAGTCTTATGAATGTCTATACAAGAAGAAAGAGGAAGGAGAGACTCACATTGCCGAAGCACAAAGGCGAAATGTTGAGGCAGAGGATGTTGAAGACGGAAGATCGTTGATGATGCGAAAAGTTCTTTTGACACCAGAGAAGGAGGTGGAGTGTTCAGCCCAAAGAAACAAACTTTTTCGGACTGCGTGCAAAGCCAAAGACTGGAAATGTAAAGTTATTGTAGACAGTGGTAGCATGGATAATCTCGTTTCTATAGAGATGGTAGAAAAACTAGAGCTAGAGACGATTGATCATCCAAGCCCATACAGAGTTTCGTGGTTGCAAAAAGGACATCAGGTAAATGTCACTAAGCAATGTTTAGTTGGGTTTAAAATAGGAGGGTATAAAGATGAAATACTCTGTCATGTTATTCCTATGGATGTTTGTCATCTATTGTTGGGTAGACCGTGGCAATATGACAGGAATGTGATTTATGACGGGAGAATGAACACATACACCCTAGAGAAGAATGGGAGAACTCACATGCTGTTGCCGATTAAGGATAAAGAGGTGAAACTTGAAGTAAACAACACTGTACTTCTCATGAGTGGGGAGGAAATTTTTACAGAGGTTAATAAGAAGGAGGAACCGCAATTCATTGTGGACAAGAAGCCAAAGATTGTTTTAACCAGCACAAGGGTAGATGATTTACCAGAAGAGGTTCAAAAACTATTGGAAGAGTTCACTGACATAGTAGTGGACGAACTACCTCGTTCGCTGCCACCGATCAGAAGTGTGAGTCATCATATTGATCTCATACCTGGAGCTAGTTTACCAAACAAAGAAACTTATATATTGATGCCGCAGGAGAATGAAGAGGTCAAAATACAAGCCCAGGATTTGTTGGACAAAGGTTTGGTCAGAGAAAGCTTGAGTCTGTGTGTTGTTCTGACAATACTCGGTCCGAAGAAAGATAGAGGTTGGAGGATGTGTATTGACTCGAGAGAAATCAACAAGATAACCATCAGGTACAAATTTCCATTGCCAAGGATGGATGATCTGATGGATTTCTTGAGTGGAGCAAATTTTTTTTCGAAGATTGATTTGAAGAGTGGTTATCATCAGATTCGCATGAGAGAAGGAGATGAATGGAAGACAACATTCAAAACCAATGAAGGGTTATACGAATGGCTTGTCATGCTGTTTGGATTAACAAACACACCGAGTAATTTCATGAGATTGATGAACGAAGTCCTGAAGGATTTCATCAGAAAATTTGTCATTGTGTATCTTGATGACATACTAATTTTCAGTAAAACAAAGGCAGAACATCTGAAACATTTGACTACAGTGATGCAGAGGTTACAACAGGAGAAGATGCTAATAAACATGAAGAAATCCTCATTCATGAAGATGGAGCTCATTTATTTGGGGTTTGTTATTTGAGGTAATCAAGAATTGGCCGTCACCAAAGAATATCTTTGAGGTGAGAAGTTTTTATGGATTGGCTAGTTTCTACCGAAAGTTCATCAAGAATTTTAGTGGAATTAGTGCACCAATGATGGACACAGTGAAGAAGAGACACAAATATTTTCACTGGACAGAAGAACCCGAAAAGAGTTTTAATTTGTTGAAAAGGAAAATCACGGAACAACCAATCCCGGTGTTGCCTAATTTCCAAAAGACATTTCAAGTGAAATGCGATGCAAGTGGATTTGCAATAGGGGCATTTTTGAGTCCAGAAGACAGGCCGATAGCATACTTCAGTGAGAAGTTGAATGAAGCGAAAGTAAAATACTCCATGTATGACAAGGAGTTCTATGCTATTATACATGAATTGAAGAAATGGAGACATTACTTAATCCCGAAGGATTTTGTCTTGTATAGTGATAATCATGCATTGCAATTTGTGACTCAATAGGAGAAGTTGAATCAAAGAGATGTAAAATGGGTTGAATATATGCAAAATTTCACTTTTGTGATTAAACATATTTCTGGTACTACTAACAAAGTTGTTGATGCTTTGAGCAGGAAATGTTTGCTATTGCAGGAGTTCAGAATCAAAACATTGGGTTTTGATGATCTCAGGGACATGTACAGAGATGATCCAGATTTTAAAGAGGTCTATGAAGTAGCTGAGAATCCAATTCTCAGGGATAGAAGCCAATGGGCAGAATACATGATCCAGGAAGGATTATTGTTTAAAGGTAATCAACTTTGTATTCCAAAATGCTCCATGAGGGAGAATTTGCTGAAGGATAAACACAGTGGAGGATTGGCTGGACATTTTGGTCATAACAAGACATTCACAAAGTTGAATGAGTCATATTTTTGGCCAGGAATGCGAGCAGACATCAAAAGATTCGTGGACAGATGTAGAATTTGTCAACATTCAAAAGGAAAGAGGCAGAATGCAGGTTTTTATCAACCATTACCCATACCTGAGAGGCCGTGGGATGCAGTCAGCATGGACTTCATATTGGGGTTGCCAAGAACATAGAGAGGGTTTGAATCAATATTTGTGGTGGTGGATAGATTTTCCAAAATGACACATTTCATTCCATGTCAGAAAACCAGTGACACAACTCACATTGCGAACCTGTTTTTCAAAGAAGTCATTCGACTTCACGGCTTGCCAAGAAGCATAGTTTTAGATCAAGACACTAAGTTCGTAGGACACTTATGGAGAACCTTATGGAAGAATCTAGGAAAAAACTTGTCATTTAGTTCAGCTTATCATCCTCTGACAGATGGACAGACAGAAGTCGTGAATAGAAGTTTGGGAGACTTGCTGAGGAGTTTGGTGATAGAACACCACAGCCAGTGGGACAACATATTACCACAGGTAGAGTTTTCTTATAATGACTCGCTTAATAGGATCACCAGACAAAGTCCATTTTAGATTGTCTATGGCATGCAACCGAGAGGAATTTCTGATCTGAGGGATTCAGAAAAGACTTCCACTAAGAGTGCTAGTGCAGAAGATTTCGTAGAGGTGATGAAGAAACTTCACAGCCAGGTGAAGGAAAGATTGTAGAGTTTGAACCAAGAATATAAGTGGAGAGAAGATCAACATAGGAGACAACTTCAGTTCAAAATTGGTGATTTGATCCTTGCACATTTGAGAAAGGAAAGGTTCCTGAGGGGAACATATCATAAACTCAAGATGAAGAAGATCGGACCATGTAAGGTCTTGAAGAAATTTGGGACGAATGCATATGAGATTGAATTACCCGATGGGATCAGAATTTCTGCGATATTCAATGTCTCGGATTTGTACCCTTATAAAGCTAAGGAAGTAGAAGTGGGAAATGAATAGCCAGAGGTTCAGTGGACAACACAAATGTCAGTTGCAGAAAAGCCGCAGATGGAGTGCATACTGGACAAAAGAGTTGGTAAGAGGACCAAACGAAAGGAATATTTTGAATACTTGGTCAAGTGGAAGGGCCATCCAATTGAAAATGCCAGCTGGGAGAATGGAGCTGAAATACAGAAGCATGGACAGATTGTGCGAGAGCTCATGGACAGGAGCCCATGAAAATTTTCAAGCGAGGGAGTATGATGCAAGAGCATCACCAGTAGGAAGCAAGCGCACATAGATGTGGAGGACAACTAGACAAGCACCAACACATTTCTTGTTGAAATGTTTTGAAGTTTGAAAGTGCCATATAATTAATGGGATAGTTAATAGAGGCATACTTACATTTATGGAGAAGCATTGTAATGAGACCTTGAGCATCCCGCTATCGTCTGAAGTAGATAGAGGCATTTATGCAAAGTTAATGTAGGTATATAGAACTTAATGCTTAGATTTGACAGTTTTAGAGCGCAAGAGGGAAACGAGATATAGACACCCTCATTGTAAAATTGAAGAATATTATGAGCATAGAGAATAAAGAAGAGAGCAGAGAATTGAAGTTGAAAACACCCATGTATAGAGATTTGAATTAATAGAAAGAGCTTCGATTCAAATTCATGGTGTCATATTGTTTTCTGTGTATGCATGTTGAATGTTATGCTCATGGATGTTTACTTTCTGTTATACATTTGTTTTATTTATTGTGTATATGATTTCATGTTTTTTGTTTGAAGTTTGAGAGAGAGAAAGGGAAATGAATTTCAATTGTTTCTCTATTTGAGCAAGAGTTCCTGCAGGAGTGCAGTGAAGTTGTTTGCAAGGAGTGCGTTGACAAGAGTTCAGATTTTTATCTCTAAAATCTCAGGAGGGTTAACAATTGTTCTCATTCCCGTAGAAGTGCAAGTTGGCATGGGAGTTATGCAAGGCATACATAGGCTGAGTAAAGTCTTAAATTTGGCGAACCTGAGATATTTTTGAAGGACTACTACTGCAGGGAGTGCGCAGAGTCGAAGGACTTCAATTCTTTGAAGTAATTGAAGAATTTTCCGCAAGGAGTGCGTGCAGGAGTCTTGTTTAAGACTCGGAGTTGGAGAAAGCTCAGGAGGGATAGAGTCTTCGTAGTTGTCGAAGAAAAGGAAAGAAGGTTGATGCCTTGAGGTGTTGAAAGGAGGCACCACAAGGTTGTGTCGCAGGCGGTTAAGTTCCGTGGAAAACTACTTTATCAAATTTGCAGAAGTTCTCAGAAGGGAGAACGGATGGTCGAAATTCTCTGTGGAGAATTCACGAAATCCCGCAAGCCGTCAGATCTTGTAGAGGAGAAAGGAGGTTATGGTGGTCATTATTATTCAAGAAGAAGCTCAAGAGAGAGAGGGCCATAGATTCACGCCAACAAGGACCGTTTGATCTACTCGCGAAATTCCATTTTGAGGTTTCGTGGGTGGAAAGACCGAAACTTTGTCATTTGGATTCGCGAAACTGTGAAGTTCGAAACCTTGACAAGGTGGAAAGTTTCACAGTGGGGTCCAGTACTTGGACACGTGCCAGAGTCCAAGAATTTCAGTATTTCGGGGTTTCGTGAGCAAGAGAACCGAAGGCCTTGTAGCGATATTTGCAAAGTCACGAAAGGCAAAGTCCCGAAGGGGCGAATAAATGTGTGTGTGGGGCCAGCTATCGGTGATGTGTATCAAGGTTCAGCGTTTCGGCATTTCAGAGGATAGAATGTTTTGACTTCCGTCCCAAAAGTCCTGAAGTCGCGAGTTGCGATAAGGTTTCTAACGAGTTTTGGATCTCAACACTTTGGGTGTCGGGGATACGAAGGAGGCACCGCTTGAGGAGCGAAATCGCGAAGTGCGAAGATAGCACAAGGGACATGTGACATAATCGCGAGGTGGGCCCATGGAAGAAATGAGTGGATGCATGTTGTCTATTGAAAGAAGTCTATACCCTGTTGACCTCTCGTGTCTCATGGATTCACGAGACAAGAGACAAGAGTTTGATATCGAAACTCACGAAGCGATGAGAAGCGAAAAGTGCTAGAGATAGGCCTAGTCGATGGTCACACGCAGAGAGCGCTGACAAGAGAAGGAGCGTACCCATATCAGCATTTCAGGTATCCCGAGATTTGGAAGTAAGAGTTGGGAGTTTCAACTCATGAAATCACGAGTAGCGAGTTGTGACAAGCACTTAGGCACATCAGGAGTTCGGGTCTCGGAAGGTGCAGAGTTGAAGGTTAGGAATGAGAAGTTGCGAACTCCGAGGCAAACTCATGAGAAACACAACCACATCGTTTGGTCAAAAGGAGGTGGGAATTGAGGTTTCGTGTTCGATCACATGAGCTCAATTCGCAAGGACCTGTGGAGAAGCATCATATTGTGTTTATTGGATTTCTCGAAGAGTCAATCTGACTCAAGGAGAGGAAGTAGAGTGATCCTATAGCGGATTGTCGACCCGAGGGCCGATAAGGTCGACGTCTGCGTCAAGACGTCAGGTACCGTCGCTAACCAAACCCTTAGTATCTGATAGATCCTGATGCTACCGAGAGTTTCATCTCTGTTGGAGTGCTAAAAAGGATTAAGGTAAAGGAAGTCGAACATGATGAGTTTAGCTTTGTAGAGATGGTTTCAAGAGCCAAACAGAATGTTGGAGGAAAGGTTATGGGTTGTACCCTTAACCTGGGAGAGTTTGTCACCAGGCTCAAGCTCTACGTCACGATATTAGGATCTTATGACGTTGTGATCGGTATGGACTAGTTGGAATCACATGAGGTGATACTCAACTGTAAGACGAAACAAATGAGCCTGGTCGATGATGAGGGATAGAGAAATGTGATTGTAGGTTGGAACCAGGGAGTTTCCCTAAGGTTTATCTATTCCTTGTAGTTATGGAAGAGCATATACAAGGGATGTAAGCTTTATGCGATCCTTGCATTGAACAAGAAGGGAGTAGCAGAAGGTCTAGAACACCTTCCTGTGGGGAGAGAGCTTGCGTACGTATTCCCAGAGGAGTTACCTGGGCTGCCGCTAGAGAGGGAATTGGATTTTACCATAGACCTGAAACCGAGGAATGAATCGATAGCAAGAACGCCTTATCAGATGACGACCTCGAAGTTACAAGAGTTGAGAATGCAACTGAAGGAGTTGTTGGACTTGGGACTTATATGTCCAAGTGTGTCACCATGGGGTGTGCCTGTTATTTTCATAAGAAATAAGCATGGGTCGTGGAAACTCTGCATTGACTACCGTCAATTGAACAAGGCAACAAACAAGAATCAGTATTCGTTGCCGAGGATTGATGATCTGTTCAATCAGATGAAGGGTGTGACAGTGTTTTCAAGGATCAATTGCGATCAGGGTATCACTAGTTATAGGTCAAGGAGGATGAAGTCCCTAAGACCGCCTTTAAGATGAGGTTTGGACATTGCGAGTTTGTTTTTTTACCGTTTGGACTGACAAACGCCCCGAGGTTATTTATGAGTTTGATGAACGGGGTGTTTCACGAGTACTTGGACAAGCTCGTCCAAGTATTCATTGACGATATTTTGATTTACTCTTGGACGATGGAGGAGCATGACGAGCACCGGTGCTTGGTACTACAGTGTTTGCAAGAGCATAAATTCTATGGGAAGTTGTCCAAATGCTCGTTTTATCAATCGAATATTCACTACATAGGGCATGTCATCTTCGACGAAGGTATCATCGTGGATCTAGAAAAGGTCAAGTCTATTATGGAATGGCCTGCGTGACGAATGTACCAGAATTGCGTAGCTTCATGGGTTTACCAGGATACTATCGACGGTTCATCAAGGGATTTTTGAAGATAGCAAATCCGATCAAGGAATTGCAGAAGAAGAAGAAGATTTTTTTTTGGACCGAGAAACGCGCGGAGGCATTTCGGAGGGTTAAGGAGTTGTTGAAAATGACATCGATACTAAAGGTCCCTGACATGGACGTGAACTTCTTGGTATGCACTGACGCATCCAAGGAAGGCTTAGGCGGATTCTTGATGAAAAACAGTCGAGTGATCACTTACATCTCGAGGAAATTGAGAAGGCATGAGGAGAACTATGCGACGCACGATTTGGAGTTGTTAGCCATTGTATATGCCTTGAAAGTTTGGAGACACTACCTTATTGGAAGAAACTTTGAATTAAATATGGACCACTGTGGACTACAACACATCTTTACAGAAAGTGACCTGAACACACGACAACGACGTTGGTCGTAATTGCTTAGTGAGTACAATTTTGAGATTACTTACATAAAGGGAACAGTGAACCGAGTGGCAATGCATTGAGTCAGAGACCTCACATCTTTTCAGTGTTTCCTCTTCAGGTGAATCTACGTGAAAGATTTTAACTTTACAATGCGACAATGACAAGTACAAAATAGGTCAAGGATTTTATCAGATAAAACACAATGATAGTACCAAGATTTGAAGGATTTACGTTGGACGATGATGGACTACTGAGATTTAAAAATCAAATTTACATACCACCGAATAATGAGTTGAGGATTTTGATCCTAAATGAGGCTCACAGAGCAGTGTACATGGCTCACACAAGAGTCATGGAGATGAGGGCGAACCTTAAACCCTTATTCTTCTGGAAAGGAATGAAGGAAAACATAGTCAGCTATGTGGCCAGATGTCTAGAATGTCAGTAGATAGAGGCTAAACATAGACATCCAATAGGATTACTACCGCCACACGCTATTTCGGAATCGAAATGGGAGGTTATTTCAATGGATTTCATTGTTGGATTGCCACTAACGACGAGACACGACTCGATTTTTTTGGTAGATGACACTCTGACGAAGAGTACTCATTTTATTCCAGTGTGTACGACATATCAGGCACCTGACATAGCTAGAGTTTTCATCAGTGATATTGTGAGGTTGCATGGTGTACCTAAAAGGATTATATCCAATCGAGGATCGATGTTTACTAGATGATTTTTTACTAGTTTCCAAGAGGCCTTGGGAACCCAAATTAACTTTAGTATTGCGTATCACCCAGAGACTGATGGGAAGACCGAACGAATGAACCAGACCTTGGAAGACATATTGTGCATGTACGTGATGGACCAACATAAGCATTGGGAATAATTCTTTCCACTAGTATAATTCCCTTATAACAACAATTACCAAATCACCATTGAGATGGCGCCCTTCGAGTTTCTTTATGGGCGATCGTGTCGGGCGCCTTTGAGTTGGGATCGGCTTGACGATAGGATCCTAGTGGGACCAAAATAGATCCAATAAATAGAAGATTAAATGAAAACTATAAGACAAAGGATCAAGGAAGCACAAGATCGACATAAGAGATATGTCAATGCGCGTTATGTCGACCATAGTTACGATGTGGCGATCGAGTATTTTTTGCGGCTGAAACCACATAAGAGTTAGATAAAGTTTGGAAAAGGGGCTGAACTATTTCCTAGGTTCATGGGATCTTATGAGATTCTGGAAAGGAGAGGCCCGTGGCCTATTGACTAGCCTTGCCTGATTCTTTGAGGCGTATGCACAATGTTTTTCACGTCTCTATTTTGAGACTGTATTTTGGTGATCCTACTCATGTTGTTGACATGAGTTCCTTGCAGGATCTAATGAGGCTATGTTCACGGTAGAGCCAATCTGCATCCTGTACCATCGCATTAGACAACTACAACATCAAACAATAGATTACGTCAAGCTCCAGTGGGACAACTATAGTCCACACTTGACGACCTGGGAGGACGCATATGATATCCGCCAGCTGTTTCCTTTTTGTTTGATAGATAGACTTATGATATGCATCATTTCAACACTTATATACTGTGAAACTTCAAGATGAATTTTAGACCAAGAGGGGGTGTATGTAACATCCCGCTCTTGCGCACACTGAGTGAACTTATTCTTTGAGGACACTTTCTTGCAAGTGATCCGAATTATTATACTATTGGTCGTTCATTATGATTATGAGGTATTATGGATGTGATTATATGTTATTTTGTTATATTGACTTAGACAGGTGCTATTGACTCGATTCTCTTGAGTGTGCAGGATTTGGACCTCGAGGATGTTGAGGCATCGATGAAACCCTTGGACTCTGGATCAAGTCAGGGAGTGGACTATTGGGGTTTGATTGTTCTATATATGACATATGTGCATCTGATTAGATGTTATGATTATGGATTTTCTTCTGACATCATTCGTTCATGATGCAGGCTAACGATATCTTGTTGACTAGACTCACATGTGGAGTAGAGGGGTCTTGCATGACTACTAGAGACGTTGAGGGAGAGGTGTGGACAAGAGCCCTGCCACAACCTACTAGCACTCCCACCATGGCTTGAACTGTAGGTTAACGATTACCTAGTTTGAGAAGACCCACGATGTCATGAGGGAAGACTGTGATAGTCGCTCACGATGATTCTAAGGGGCGCGCAAAAAGGCAAGGGCCTTATTCCTTAGAGTCCCTTAGTCTCCCACAAGATCACCTGACAGAATATTGACTCCAAGGATTTTTTATGTCTACCAAGTCAATCAAGAGGCGAGTGGCACCCTGGGAGCACATAGTGCGTCCTGAAGGGCACGTCGTGCAAGGGAAACAGAATAAGGCGAGTGGCACCCTTGGAGCACCTAGTGCATCCTAAAGGGAACATCGCATTGTTAACTAATAAGTGAATAAGCCTAGATGGCCTTAGAGCGAATAATGTGATAAGAAAGATTTAAAAACAATTTCCCTAATAAAATGTTGCCTAGCCTCAGAAATTAAAATCTAGGTCTAAAGTAATACTTGTGGTATAAAAATAAAAATAATAATAAACATCTTTAAACATGTGACAAAAAGGGGGTAAGAAACTAGATAAAATTATTAAAATCAAATTAATTTGGGGGATTAAATTTTTAAAAAGGGGAATTAATTGTTTTGTTACATATGCTAATTAAAAAAAAAAAATTAAAAAGAAAAAGGGGAAAAGGGTAATTTCCTACACTTGCTAATTTGAGTTTTAGATAAAAAGGGAAAGAGGGAAATTTAAAAGAATTAGGAAACCTAGGGAAAAAGGGGGAAACATAAAGAGAAAGGGAAATATAAGGAAAAAACATATTGACTAACTTAGTAAGGTATCTTGCCATTAAGAACTTTCTAAATTGAACTCAACTAGTAATTAGTAAGGGGGTAAGTCATTAAAATGTGTAAGGGAATTTGAGGACACCTAGGAGCGATTCTAGGAATGTTTTTAGGTGGGTGAGGGAAATAGGAGTAATTAAATAATTAATGAAATTAATTTCTGGTGCAACGAAGGGGATGGGTGACACATGTACGGGGAGGATTTTTCTTAATTAAATTATTGGAAATTAAATTAAATGGGAATTTGGGAAAGAAATCTCTTAGAAACTCTTTATAAAGGATGGAGGAGGAGGAGTATGGATCTCTTCATTTATGTGTAATGTTACGCTGCATAATTTTTTACTTGACTAACTTAGGGAGTTGGGATACCCATCTCGGTGAGGAATGGTAGCTCGGCCTTGCGAGGTGAGTTGGGAGACGATTGTTCTCTAGTTTAGCGTGCATGGCCCCTTTCTGGCTCTGGGGGCTGAGGGGAAAGAAGAGTACCCCTAGCATTAGCTGGAAGGTATCGGTGAAGTCACAATGGTCGACAAGTGGGAGTTGCACAGAGCGTGTGACTTGGGCTACAGTATGCTTTATTTTATTCTACATGGTAGATTATTGTTGACCTTACGCTTTCATTTCTGTACTTTTAATTGTGTAAAGAAGTTGTTGGACTTAGCATTTTAATTGAGAACTTAATTTTCCCTTAGGCTTAAGCTTGCTTCTTGACTTGATTTCCCTTGGCATTCGATCCCTAAATGTTGTGATTGTCGTATTAGTTTTATTGATTTGTTATGAAGAGTTGTGCTTTTTACTTCGTCCTCATCCCTAGTTCGTCAGTCCACGCCTGAGAAGTCATCTAGGAGTCAAATCGAAGGTTGTCACTTTGGTGCATAACGGCCTATAGATTCTAATGCTCTGTGTTTTTGTGCGTGGATGTTGAGCGAAGGATGTTTTTGCCCATCTGTCTACCCCTGTTGGTTGTTCCTAGTTGAGTGAATGTCTTGCGCCTTGCTGCGATTGATTACCTTTGTGGTTGTTTTTCTTCTTGCAGCGAACCACTTATGACCCTCTAGGTTGATCTCTATGTTTGATACCTTTCTGGCAATTTTACTGTGCGTTTTTATATACTTTTGGTTTGCCTTTTTAACCCTGTGATTTATTACTTGGGGGACGATTTTTAGCTTGCGTTTTAGCACATAAAACACAACAAATCTACCCTTGATTTAGTGTGACGAAAATTTCATTTACATAGAGAAATCTTTCTGGTGTTTTTCTTGATGAATTGGCAGTGGATTTTCTTGCAAATTTCAATTTTTATTACACATCGATTTACCCTTTTTATGGTCTTTCGTTGCCATTATTTCAACCACGACTTTCCACACTTTCAACCACACTTCTTCTCGGTGTTTTCATATATATCCTTACGACTGTGTTTTATATTTTATTTATATAGCCCGCGATTGCTATTGGGGCAATGTTTTTCCTGTACTATGCATAACCAAAGGAATCTATAATAATGTCATGTTGTTAAGCATTGAGACATGAATCTTATTCTTCACAACATTATCTTAATTAAATCTGCGATCTCATACTCATTTCCTGGTTGCATAACAACGTTTGAATAGCATTTAAACTTGGCGAACTTAATAGTTATTGACAACGAATTCGTGCCTTAGATGAGAGTGAATTTCATCTTGAATGCTTGTGTTTTTATACCGTTATTGACAATGAATTCGTGCCTTGTATGGCAGGAAATTTCATCTTGAATGCTTGTGTTTTTATACCGTTATTGACAGCGAATTCGTGCCTTGAATGACAACGAATTTCATCTTGATTGTTGGTGTTTTTATACCGTCAATGTTTGCATTTTTATACTGTAAATGACAGAATTGGTTTGTTGCATTTGACTAAGTTTTTCCCTGTGAATGGCTGTGTTTTTCTCCATTTGATTGACTGCGTGTTTACCATGGAAATGTCTGTGTTTTTTTTGTTATATGTACTGGACAACGATACCAATCAATAATGGACAGCTCTGTCAGTTTACTAGCTAATAGCGAGTTTATATTTCCACATTTTCCTTTTTATAACATAAATTAATACCCATGTGTTTTTACATTTACCTAACAATGTTAGTACCCATGCAATTTTTTTTACATTTACCTGACAATGTTAGTACCCATGCAATTTTTTTTACATTTACCTGGCAGTGATATTAATTGGCATTATTGTTTCCAGGCAACGCTCCTTTGTTATTAATTAGCAATAATAATTATTGTTGGTTGATAGCGTTTAATAATAGCATAAAAAATGCATTGATTGGCTCTGAAATGATATTTAATTATGAACCCGCAGATGGCATTAAATCTCATTGAATAACATCGAGGTGGCAATTATTTATAAGCAACATAATAACATCAAAATTTCCTTTAATAGCTGGACCTGACAATCAATTATAAATAACAATATAACATTAAAATTGCATTGAATAATGTAGAAATGACTTTTATTTATAACCGCATAACAACATTAAATTGGCATCAAGATTTGCATTGAAATGACACTTATTTATTGACAACAACCACTTATATAATTTAGAAAACAATCGCAATTTAATTGCCAACATATTTTATATATGATGGACAACATGTTGTAATTAATATTGTTGATAGTGTTATAACCTGTGATATATAAGGAGGTTGATTAATAGTGTTACATTAATAACGATATATATTGATATAGTTAATATCGTTATGTATTGTTAAATTGTTAAATTAGATTTGTGTTTATTGATTAATTAGGACTTGTCAATTTAGATAGCATTGTCAATTAGATAATGAAGCAACGTAAGATCACTTTTAAATGATGAGTAGTGCACTTACTTTAATAGACATGTACCTTGCTAACAAGCATGTTGATTTTGTTGAGTTTTATATTATTTCACACTTGATAACGTTTATGTCATTAGTAACATTACAATAGTTTACCTTTCGCGCCTAGACTTCTTGCTTAACTTTTAGGGCTTTTTTGTTGTCGTTGAGTCATTTAATGGATTGCACATTTATTGAGCGATGTCTTCATGCATCGTGTCGACCTGTTGCTTGGGGGCGTAGGTGTAGTCTTCCTGTCAGTTCTTACGACTCTTAGCACATTGGATTTATCTTGAGTACTTGGTCCAGATAGGTCATGTTGCGCCAGGGTTATTGTTGCACCTATCGCATGGGGATGGCATGAATCCTGATGAGGGTATCATGGCATGCCCTATTGGATAGAAGCGAATGATCACTTGGCCAGAATCTGTGCTTCCAGTGGTGGGTTTTGTTGATTTTTGTACGTTTGTGTTTGTGCTTGGGTTTGTAACGCCTTCAAGCATTTGGTTGCGCGCCATAGAGGTTCTAGTTATTGGTCATCGAGACCGTTGTGTCGGGATGGTGGATGTTGTCCTTAGCTTTTGGGTGTTGTCATGTTTGTGTTGGGCGGGAAGTCGTTCCTATATTCTTGATTACACCTGTCTCGCCCAACGTCTTGTTGTGCTAGTAGGTTGAGTCGTAGTTGTCTATTGCCTGAACTATGTTCTTGTGTTTGTCGTCAATTACGTGGTTCAACTGTTTTAGTCGTTGCCTTCCTGCCTTAAAACAAAACAAAAAAAATTGCTTCGCTTGCAGTCGTAACAATTGGGGTCATTACATGAACTCATCCTTGTTTATTTCCTATGGAGATGTAATTTAGCATCTGAATAATTTATTGTTAATTAAAATTGGGTCTTCCTAAATTCTTAAACGGATTTGTAAGTTAGCATTGAGTGCTTTACTTATTTTTTAAATAAGACTTGGGTTTTCTTAATTTTAATGGATTGTAAGTTAGTAATGAGTTCTTTATATATTGTTAAAAGGACTTGGGCCTTACTTTAATTCTTTTAAATGAATATGTAGGGAAACTTACTTCTATTACTATGATTGATCTTCTTAAAGTCTTTATTTGGGATAAGTAAGTGGGTATACGGAATCTCGTTATTTTGCTTAATATGTTTTTGGATCTTCTTAGTTCTTTTAAATGGGTTGAAAAGTGGGCTGAATTCTTGTCATTGCTTTTATGTTTTTCTGATAGTTTTAAAAGGATACTTAAAATAGTGATAAATCCTTAAGCATTGCTTAAGCGGATTTGCTCTTCTTATGGATCCCATTGTATATATAAATTAGCATTGACTCTTTATTATTGTACTTATGCTAATGTGGTTCTTATTAATCTTTATGTATTATTTTCTTATTCGAAATTACATATAAGCATTGCTTAAAGGATTGATTAAGTACAATACATTATTATTGCACTATGATGAATTGATGGTTATGTATGTTGATAATTTTATTTTTGAATAGTGGTGTATGATTGAATTAATGGGATTTAGACACTTTCTTGTTCCTTGGAAAAGTTTGCAGTCCCGAGACCTTAAGTGATCAAAATTGATCGGATGAATCCTGGACTTGATCATTGCTTATGTGTCTTGGAGGTCCTAACCATGCAGGATAAGTTGGGCCAGTAACTTCCTTATATTATTTTTATAAGACACGATTGATTGAATAATAGTAATGTTACTTTTAGTTAATTATAATAAAATTGATTGTGAATTTATTAATATGTATTATGACCCATTTTCACTTAAATTTGTTAAAAAAAAAATATTTACCTTTTTTTATATCACTAATTGTTATCATAGCTGAAGAGACTTTACACTTAAAAATATAAGTAAAGAAAATCACTATAAAACAATATAAATACTCCCTTAGTTTCACTAGAATTTGAGAAGGAAGTCAAATAATATAAAAACCTACCAATTAATAAATTATCAACTATATAACATAGTGTTTTCATTATCTAAGTTATTGATCTCCAACATCTATACGATGGAAAATCTCTCTTTGAAATTGTTAAACCCCTTTCATCCATGTTTTTTTCTTATTTAATTAATTTTAAATAACGTTTATTGAAATATAAATAAAATCTTTGACTTTTAAACTTTAAAATATTATAATACAAAAATTTAATGTTTTCATTTATATAAGTTATTTATCTCCAACATTTATACAATGACAAAACTCTATTTAAAACTGTTAATCTCTTTCGTTTAAACTTTCTAAATTTTAAAACATAATATAAA
>JZKD02S0334522.1:118951-149403 GCA_000966675.3 Picea glauca
GCATCGTGAGTCCCACATAAAAATACTGTATTTGTATTTGGTCTTGAATGCCATTAATGCCATTGTCAATGCATCCACCTTTGCACGCATTTTGAGATCTAGGCCTGCGGAATATTTTGTCGTGGTGAATGTGAAGAGATAAGATTCTAAAACGGGAGGTCGATTTTTGTTACCGAAAGCCTTAAAGGCGGCAAGTACATCTAATTCCAGCGGAGCATAACTTTCCCATTCTGTATGTTCTTTTGACTTTAGTAGAAACATCTCCCTCGTTCTATAAACACGCTGGGACTTTGAGATAGTCACCCATGGGTTCTCCGCTGCAGTTTTTGGCGTTTTGTGCTTTTTGTGTCATCTCAGTCCTATCGTGATTGCTTTCAATTAGATAAGGGGATTGACAAAGATCGTGGTTTGCGCACTTGTGTAGGGCAATTCCGGCGGGGCATACTTTTCTCATTCTGCATGTTCGTTTGCCTTTACTAGAAACATGTCCCTCGTGGTATAAATACGCTGGGACTTTCACATACTCACCCCGGATTCTCAGTTGCGACTTTCTTGGCCTCTTGTGCTTGTTGTGTTATCTCAGTGCTACCGTGATTGCTGATTGCTTTCAATTAGATAAGGGGATCGACAAAGGTCTTGGGTTGCGTGCTGTGTAGGGCTTTCATCACCGACATCCATAGGAGAAGAGAGAGAGCACAGCCACTATGTCATGAAATCAATCTTTCATTCCTTAGAAGATTGTGAGGAGAGGTTGTGCTCTCTCTCTTCTTCTGTTGGTCTTCGTTGATATTCAACCGTGTTTGTTTGACATTTCTAAGAATTCAATATTGAAAGCGCAGACTCTATTGTCGCTGCGATACTTTAAGGTAATTGACAGCAACTGGCCATATCGGCTTGTCGTTCATCTTGCAGGCTCTAAAGACATTCGATTTTTTTTAAAGTGCATTTTGGCATGAACCCTTGCAGGTTTCGAAATAGTTAATACTTTCTTTACCAACAAACCGTGCATTCCTACGGAAGCATGTGTATTTTGTCTGTTCCCAATTCTATTGTAGTCTCGTGCACAAGAGATTTTAATTGTAGTCTCGTGCACAAGAGATTTTCTTTTGTGGATGACTGGATTTTGATATGACCTGAACATGTAATTTAGGATCTAGCAAAACATCTAACCTAAGATCTATAAGGAAATTCATTCAAAGCAGGAACGCCATATTTATTTTATTATATTCATAACGCTTAGCTATTTCAATTATTTCCTGAAAGACATCGCTAGCTGTTTCATCCTTCATTTCTTGATTGGAATTGAAAAGCTTTGTTTCCAATATAGTTTTGGAGTTGTAAGAGAAACAGCGATGAATCAGTTAAATGAAACATATCTCTGTAGAAGAATGTAATAAAGGCTATAATTTGCACATTGCAAATCTGGCAGATCTGTAATGTGCAGATTGCCATAATTAAGTTGATATGCCTTGGAAATTGTCAGAATTAATGTCTTTTTAATTATAGATGGGTTTTTAATGTTCATGATTTCATTTGCTCAGAAGGTGCTTTCAAACATTCACTTCACTTCCTCCTATGATCAAAGATGTCCTTTTTCTATTAATGTGATTAACATAATAATGAATGTTTAGTGGCTTGACCAAAGACGTCCTTTTGCTATTAATGTGATTAACATAATAATGAATGTTTACTGACTTTTACTGTATTTAAATTTATATGTAATCTGGCAATACCATGACAACCAGAAATGAGTTTTTTAGTGTATATCTCTATATTTGTCAAATTTTTTTTTTTTTAATGTTTTGGTCTTAATATTACTATCTTACTATGAGAGAATTAGGGTTCTAACTGTTTGGGCATATTGTTTTTCCATTGTTGCTTCTTTGCAGACACATGCTATTGTGCATTTGGCGAGCAACCAAAAATATATACTGCTCACCTCCCCTACTATATCCAATGGTTTTGTTTCACTGTGCGCGGCATTCTAAAGCATATGGATTAAAAGCACATGCTATTCTGCTTTCTGTAGTGTCTTAGAATTTAATCAATATTTATAGGCAACTCTGTATTTCTTAGGAGAATTTTGAATTTTGTATTACAGTTTTATGCTCCGTCTTAGAATTTAATCAATATTTATAGGCAACTCTGTATTTCTTAGGAGAATTTTGAATTTTGTATTGCAGTTTTATGCTCCTTATTAAGAAAATCATGATGATTTTCATTTATTTTCATTTCCTCACATTAATTTGTTTATATTAATATTTTAAGGAATATCATTAAAAAAAATAGTGCATTCCTCCCAACCCTAACATCCTTTGTCTTTGTTAATATATTATTGTATATAAATGATGAGAAATTAATTAATATATTAATTTGTTTTGTAATAAATTATCTGTTCTTTCTTAGTAATATTTTTATAAGGTTTCTTACATGAATGGGTTAAACTATCTATATGGAACTTTTGTGTTTCATCGTATGTATTTGGAAATGCACAATGTGTAAATGTTTTAATATTATGTAATAAATGAAAGTTTTTTAAGCAAATTATGTAATTCTTTTGATGTCAAGATAATTTTGTATTCAGATTAAATGTTGTATTTGGAAATGCACAATGTGTAAATGTTTTAATATTATGTAATAAATGAAAGTTTTTTAAGCAAATTATGTAATTCTTTTGATGTCAAGATAATTTTGTATTCAGATTAAATGTTGTTGAGATTTAATTTCATATGAAAACTACATGATATATTTAAATTGTTTCATATATATATATGAACCTTCAGATTTACAGTTAGGTTGAGAACTTCAGCCTATATTAACCTTGAGTTTTACACTTAGCCTAAAATTTTTAGCATATATTAACCTTGAGGTTTTCTCCTTCCAAGATTAAGATTATAAAAATCATGGGTTGTAACCGTCTTTATTTTTCTACATACCAGGATTAGGAGCAGAAACTTCTCATCATTTTTTTTATTTTTTTTTTATGTTTTTTGAATTCAATCCTTTCCTAAATCAAAGTAAGGTATGAGAGAAGATCCATTACACCTACGTGAAGTTTTGAATGCCTTCTCTGAGTATTAGAAACAAAAATCAAGGTAGGGTAGGGTATGTGGGCATACCCATTACACCTACTTGAAGTTTTGAATGATTTCTCTGAAGATTAGAAACAAAAACTTATCATAGTGATTCTCTTTTTCCTTTATGTTTTTTGAATTCATCAGTTTCTTAAATCCGACCGTTTCTTAAATGAAGGTAGGGTAGGGCATGAGGGCAGACCCATTACACGTGAGGTTTTGAATGATTTCTCTAAAATGTTAAATTGATCGGCGTTCACCATCCACTGCAGTAGTGGATGTGCTAGTTTATATCTCCATACTTGCACATTAATAATTTGCGCCAATTACTTTGAGCTGGTCTGTTAATTAGCGGGTATGTAAATATTCCGGTCAACATATGACTCGGTCTAATACTTGGCCTGATATTCCTATCCAGACGACTAATCGGCAGAACTCTTGGAGTACGACGTTTTAACGCGTTAATCAGCGGGAAGCGCAAGTTTTCGGTTTTACTAAACTTGTTTTAAAAGGTACTGTTTTTATCAGATTTTGTCTGAGTCCCAAATCTGATTTCATCTTCATCTTATCACTACCATTCTCTGTCACAGTGGGCACCTTCTCTCCTATTCTATAAGCCTACATAACCTGGAAATTTTCCATACATTTTCAATTCATGGATACGTTTCTTTGTTTCTACTGCGTAAATACCTCCCCAATTCAGACGGGAAGCAATCCGAACTAGTCAATCAGACCAGTGCACTAAGTTTGAACACGAAAGTTAAATGGTGGTTTATATATATTGTTTGTACTTCTCAATGCATTAGGTGTGGTTTATATATATTGTTTGTGCTTCTCAATGGATTAGGTATGGTTTATATATATTGTTCGGGCTTCTCAATGGATTAGGTAATCTAAATTTAAATTCAGCCACAAACCATTTGTTCAGCTACATGCTATTTGTGCATTTCCTTCAAACTTTTATAAATAGTATGATTTTTGGTCTTCAATCACACATGATTTGTGTTTTATTTTTATAATACAATTTTAAGTCTATTCGGTTACACACAGTTTTATTTTTATTTTTATTTTTATAATAAAATGTGGGATATCTTTCATCGCATACAGTTTGTGTTTTCTACCACACAGTTTCCGTTTAATTTTTATAATACAATCTGAGTTCTCTTTAGTTTTTCTAAATAAAAAATACTTTAAATTCTATTTCTTATTTTCTTTATAAGTAAATTTATATCTCATGTTATATATGTTATATTTGGAATTTTCCACACTACTAATGTATTAAGTGTTAATAGTAATATGGAAACATTCCCTAGAGTCGTTCATTTGATGTATAGTATTTTTCATAATATTAAAAAACTAAGTGTTAATAATACTAGCACAGCCACAATCAAGTGGTTGATTAACGTCCAAAGGTTTATTTCATTTTCACAATCTCAAAGCAGATATAAAAATGAAGCAACGGAACTTGACAATGATAAGAGCGTGGTCACGCACAAGATGCATCCTCTGTTTTTCATTAGCTAAGGCTTGCTTCTCACCGCACTTTCTAATTCGAGCAAAAGTGAACTCTTGTGTTGCTTCAATATAGAATTCATCGCTACCACGAGGTCGTCCTCTTTGGAGATGAAGTCGAAGGGAGGGCCGAGGTCATAGTGGGAAAACCAGTCCTCCACTATATTTCTCATTCTCAGATCGGGCAACACATTTGCTGGCTTGTGTCAATCTTTTACCGAGTTTCGATCATAGGTGATGTGAGACTCAGGGATTCTAACGGGATCCTACATGAATTTCTTTGAAATCGGACAGAAAAACTCTTCACTTAGCTCGCGTTATCTAGAATTTTTGTAATCTTTGTTAATTAGGTAAACGTGGCAATCATTGGTAATGGCAGTAAAATATTAATCATATTATGTAAATGTAAAAAAGTAAACAAGGAAAAGTAAGCATTAAAAAATGCAAGAAAGTTATGAACATGAAATCTCATTCATTGATTTAGGAGGACGACTAAGAATATGCCGACATCTTCAATGGCTAGCCATAAGATTAGTTTTTATAATTAAAAGATCATTAATTGTGTCCATCTTCAATAGGTGTAAACCTTTCGGCGTAAATATGGAAGCATTTCCTATCTTATTCTATTCTATTTACTCTAATAGAATTTACTCTAATAAAATAAATGTTAATAGCAATATGGGAACATTTCCTATCTCATTCTACTATTAATGGTGGTTAATATCTTTTGGTCGATGATACAATAAAATAGTATTCGCACATTTCCTATCTCATTCTACTTATGGTGCTTAATATATTTTGGTCGATGATAGAATAAATTAGTATTCGCACATTTCCTATTTCATTCTACTTATTAATGGTGGTTAATATCTTTTGGTTGATGATAGAATAAAATAGTATTCTTCTTATGTACATAGAGATGAGATGAAGCATTTTTCAAAATTAGTGTTGTTATGAGCTTAGCATGTGACATCAAAGTTAATTTTTGTTACTTTTGTATTAATATTCTACTTACAATAAGTGTTAATAGTAATATGAGAACATTCTTTATGTCACTCGTTAATGGTGTATGTCTCTACTTTGGTTGCTTATAGAACTAATTAGTGTTCTTCTTGTGTGCATAGAGATAAACATCTTTCAAAATCATTGTTGTTATGAACTTAGTATGTGACACCAAAATTTTATTATTTTTTATTCAAGTATTTGATTAATTATTGTTTGTGTTATTTGATTTGGGCATTGTCTGAGTGTTTGATGTTTAGTTTTATGATAAATGAAATATATTTATATTTACTTTCATTCTTGTAAAAAGGCACAATGAAAAGTGGTATATATTTATGAAAGACATATTCAGTCACTACATTTTTATGAAACATACTTTATTACTAGCACAATCACTCAAAACCGTGGTCGATGAACGTCAAAAGGCGCGTACAGAAAATGAAATGCATAGTTAGAAAATGAGTGTCTACAGTCAGCACAACCAACGTGCTAAATCCAAAGTTTAATCATTTAAACTTGGCAATCATATAGTGCTACAGTAATTTCTTAATATGATTAGGTAAATGTTAAAAGGTAAACAGGTTAAGGATGCATTCAAAAATACAAGGAAGTTATGAAGAGGAAATCACATTCATTGATTTGGGAGGACGACTAAGAATATGCCAGCATCGTCAATTGTTAGCCAAAGTTTAATCATTTAAACTTGGCAATCATATAGTGCTACAATGATTTCTTAATATGATTAGGTAAATTTTAAAAGGTAAGATGCATTCAAAAATACAAGGAAGTTATGAAGAGGAAATCACATTCATTGATTTGGGAGGACGACTAAGAATATGCTAGCATCTTCAATTGTTAGCCATCAGATTAGAATTTTAGATTAAAAAGTGATTAATTGTACTCATTGTCAATAGGTGTACGCCTTTTTGACGTAAATATAAAAATAATTTTGTCTTCCTTTAATTATGGATTTGTTTTTTTAATTATATCATTATAATTGATTCTTATTTATTTATGATGTTAATTTATAAATGTCATTATATGATTTTGATGAGTTTAGCATATTTAGAAAAATAATTATTAGTAGATTTTTATATAAATGTAGTTCATCTTTATGATTGAGATTTCTTGACTTCTTTACTTTATCTAGTTATGTTTAATGTAATGTTTATTAAATGTTTGAAATGTAATTTGGTTATATAATATTAGTATTTATTTTTATTAGTTTTTAATAACTAAACTTTTTATTTAAAAAATTTTGTGATTTTGTTTCTTCATAATATCTTTTAAGTTATTTATAAATTTTGTTGGAATTACTATAACTAATTAGTTATAATAACCCGTCTTAAGAAAGTATTACATATGATACATTATATATAATATATCATATATATATATATATATATAGAGGTTTTGATCACTATAATCAAATTTATAATGTTAATATATAAGTTTATTAGTTTTTAGTTATTAACAACTAAACTTTTTTGTAATTTTGTGTCACATACCTCAATTTTTTTTCATATATTAATTTAGTATTTCTAACTAATAAGATGTAAGAATCTCTATTTCAATCACTCAATTTATAAAGATAATAACTTATTTGAATACAATATTTTCACAATTTAACTCAATATTATTTTTACTGTTTCTCAATTATAATTTATAATTCTAATGTACTAATTCTTAATTTTCATATTGTAGATCATATGTGAATTCCATTCCCATAGTTACGTAGTTACCAACCTATCATTCATATCTAATAAAGGAGGGGGGTTTGGATTAGGCCCTTTTTATAATACTTGTGTAATTTCTACTCAACCTTAAGCATGAATATGTTGGACTTATCTCTTGATAATGAAGGTCGATGGTATAAATAACTTGGGTTTTATGCAATTTACTAAAGATATTAACTATACCCTCTTATCCCTAACGTGGTAAAGGGGAGGGGTCACTCTAATATTTTTAACATAGAATAGGTAATGTGGCAATCATGAGGTTTAATGGACACACCGTAGTTAAGGTCAACATTGTCTGAGGTTTATGAAACTTTAATACTTGTATTACAAGGTGGATGGAGGTTTTTAATGTCACTCTTATTGTGTCCCATCTCTCATTAAGTCGCACCTCCGAAGCCTTTTGTGGTAGCCCAAATAGGTGCCAAGTGTTACAATCTTGGAACAAGAGCTGAGGGGTGATGTTTCGACTATCCTATTGGGTTTCAGTCACTTGCATTAAATTTTTGGAAATATTTCTACGGGCGATCGGAATTCCTAGCTAGGATTGTATTTCTCCGTTCGAGATTATTTGTAATGACCCCTATCGTTATGACAACAAGAAAAGCAGGAAATGCATTTTTTTTTAAAACAGGACGACAACAACGATTACAGCTAAACACAACATCTGACGGCGAGCACCACGCCTGCAGAACAAGCAACATACAACTATGACTCCACGCACTAGCACCAAAGAAACTGGGTGAAACATGTGTAAAACGACTGCCCACCTGACACAAATATTACCATGCCTAGAAGCTAAGGGACAACATCCCCATCCCAACACAACGACCTCGATGGCCAATTAATTAGAACCTCGATGGCGCACGACCAAACGCATGGAGGCGTTCATCCCTAGTGCCAATAGAAAACTTACAATGATCAACAACACCCACACAGAAAGAACAGACCCTGACCAAGTTATCCTTCACCTTTATCCCTTAGGGCACGCAATGATCCCCTCATCAAGAATCATGTCGTCCCCAGGTGATAGGAACAACTATAACCCAAGTGCTACATACCCTATCTAGACCAAGGACTCAAGATGAATCCAACTCGCTAGGAGTTGAGTTACTGACAAGAGGACTATGTCCACACCCCAGGAAACAGATAAACAAGATGCAAGATGACGTCTTTCGAAGAAAAACGCAAGCTAATACACGACTTCGCCAACAACCCAACCATTAATCAAGTCTAAATTAGTCAATAATTACAATCTATTTTAACATCAATTACAATCTAATTTAGCAAGTCTAAATTACAAATTAGTCAATAATTTACAATTTAATTTAACAATAAATACGAATCAAATTTAGCAAGTCTAAATTACGAATTAGTTAATAATTACAATCTAATTTAACAAGTCTAATTTAATCAATATTAAAACTATAAACAATCGTTGTCACACTAAATTAACCATAACCATAACCATAGTCTAAATTAATCCCTTAACAAAAGTTAACCGGTCTAATTCAACAACCTTAACACTGTATAATAATATTGACAATATCCACATGTTTAACAAAAGTGAGCTATGTTGTCCAATACATTGCGGTCTCTGGATAATTCAATTGATAAACTACTCGTAATTAAAAATGATATTGCTTGATCAATAACCACAATGAAATAATATCACTGCGTAATAACATTTTGCCTTCCACAATATTTACCACGCTATACATGATGATACTATTAACAATAAATTAAACGCTTATTTAAAAACTATCATCAATATTCAAAATGCTAGCAATGAAATTTGAAATGATATTATCAATATCTAAAATGCTACGCTATTCAACGCTATCCATAATATTTATGATGCTCTCAACAACATTTAACCTGCTATCGACCACATCTAGATGCCATCAGAAATATATTGAATTCTCAATCAAGCTCGAACACCCACACACAACAATTACACACAATTATCATTAAACTCTCTGTCAACATCTATTTATAGCACCCGCTACAATGTAGCAACTGTTGTCCCAGACTTTATGGGAATTGCTACACACGCAAACACTCCGTCATACCCATTAAAAATTTGTTGTCAGACAGATTAAAGGGTTACGGTCAAAAGGGATGTCTATAAAACAAGAACACTGTCTGTTTAATAATTGTGTGGAGGTTATTAACTCATGTCACGGTATCTATATGAAGCTTCCATCAACATTTGTTGTGGTGGAAAAAGGTATGGCATAGCTGGGTAATGAAAATATAAATATAACATTGCTAACTATGAATTACTGTGTAGACATACAATTGAAACCATGACTAACACCCACCAAATTCTAAAAACAAAATCATTGGCCGTTCGAAAAAGGAAACGCTAGCTGTGAAGTCGTTTCCCAGTAAGATAGAATTAAACGCAGTCAACAAGGGTAAGGTTGTTGTGATAATGAAAAAATAAAACCACGGTGATATATCGGTACTAAAACGCCCAGACCTTAAAACGAAATGCCCAAGCATGGAAATGTTGGGTTTAACATTGAGGACGCCCAGGCATTAAAAACAAAATGCCCATGCAGAAAATCGTTGTGGTATATCAATGAAAATTGTTGGGTTTCAATAATGAAGAAATTGTTGAGTTATAAAAGAAATCGCAGTCAAGAAAAAGGCAAAAGAACGCTGACGTGAAGACTCCATCCCAGTCATAAGATAAAGACAAATATGTTGTCCAATCCCAATTTAAAGCGTATGCGCGACTACTGTTTAATTAAATAGTATCGCTGCACAATGATGAAAATCATAGTCTAAAAAGACACAATAAAAGTAAATCACATTGTATTCCATGTAATATCTCCTATCCATTACAAAAATAAAAAAACATTACCGTTACACATAAGGACACACCTCTATACTCAACAAATACGCCCTCCCCCAATACACAGTTAAAAAAAATGAAGGCACACCTAAAATTTTGTCATACACACAAAAGCCACGACCCATTTTCACAGTAAATGCGATTTCAATCTCCATCAACCAATTAAGTTTGTTTTTTGTGTAATTAGACTATATGTAAATAAAATTCAATGCCAAGAGATCCATGTATCAGAGTAATAATATGTAATCAATTAATCTATGTAAAACGCTGAGTAATAAAAGAAATAGAACGCAGTCCATTGTGGCCCAAGGCAGAGTAAAATTTGTTATCATATGTAATAAGTCATAGAGGGAAATCGCATACCATATGTATCAAAAACACACAGTAAATCTGCCAGGAAAAGTATTAAATGCAGACTTAAATTGCTAGGAAAGGTATTAAAAACACAGAGTTATCCATTCACAAGAAGGCGAAAGACAATCACTCAACCATGAACAAACTACGCAGAGATAAGAAGGAGTAGAAAATTGGGAAAACTATCCTTCACTCATCATCCACGCACACAAAAGAAGGTCATTAGAATCTATGGGTCGCTATGCACTGGAGTGACGACCGTAGATTCGTCTTCTGGATGACTGCTCAGGCGTGGAATGATGTTATAGAGATGAGGATGAAGGATCAAGCACAAACTCTTTGAGTAACCAATAAACAATAGAACAATCATAGAAGACAGGGATTGATTGTCAAGGGAATCAATTCAAGAACCGAGCGTAAAGCTATGGTGAATTTAAGTTCTCGGTTAAAATGCTAAGTAAAACACTTTCTTAACGCAATTATAAGTACAAAAATGAAATCAAAAGTTCAATATTAATCTACCATTCAAATAAATGTGTGCGTACCATAGCCCAAGGTGATAGCTCCGAGTCGTTGTCCCACACGCTCCATCCATATCCTGCTTGTCGATTGATGTGACTTCACCGGTACCTCCCAACCAATGCTAGGGGTACTCTTCTTCCCCCTTAGACCCCCGAGACACAAAGGGGCCACGCAGACTAAACCAAAGAACAACTAGCTCCCAGCTCACCTCGCAAGGCCAAGATACCACTCCTCACCGAGCTCGGTATTGCAACTCCCACAAGATAAGTCAATCAAGTCAAAAATACTGCAATGTAACGTTACCCATGAAAGAAGAGATCCATCCTCCTCCTCCTCCTCCCTCCTTTATATAGATTTTATAAGTCATTTCTTTCCCAATTTCCCATTTAATTTAATGTTCAATAATTTAATTCAGAAAAATCCTCCCCGTACATGTGTCACCCATCCCCTTCATTGCAACAAAAATTAATTTCATTAATTATTTAATTACTCCTATTTCCCTCACCCACCTAGAAGCATTCCTAGAATTTCTCCTAGGTGTCCCCATATTCCCTTACACATTTTAATGACTTACCCACTTACTAATTTATTAGTTGAGTTCAATTTAGAAAGTTCTTAAATGAAAGATTCCTTGTTAAGTTAGCCATTCTACTTTTTCCTTATGTTTCCCTTTCTCTTTATGTCCCTTCCCCCTGCCCCCTCCCCCTTTTTCCCTTAGTTTCCTAATTCTTTTAAATTTCCCTCTTTCCCTTTTTATCTAAAACTCAAATTAGCAAGTGTAGACTTTACCCCCTTTTCCCCTTTTTCTTCTTGGTTAAAAATTTTAATTAGCACATGTAACAAACAATCAATTTTATTTATTTATTTTTTAATCCATTAATATAATTTGATTTTAATAATTTTATCGAATTTCTTACCCCCCTTTTTATCACATGTTTAAAGATGATTATTATTATTATTATTATTATTTTCCAAAAGTATCACTTAGACCTAGATTTTAATTTCCGAGGCTGGGCGACATTTTTATTAGGGAAAAAATTGTTTTTAAAACTTTCTCATCACACCATTCATTCTAAGTCCATCTAGGTTTAATCACTTATTATTTAACAATGCGACATTCCCTTCAGGATGCACTAGGTGCTCTAAGGCTGCCACTCACCTCATTTTGTTTCCCTCGCGTGACATGCCCTTCATGACGCACTACGTGCTCCAAGGGTTCCACTCACCTGTTGACTGACTTGGTAGACATAAAAAATCCATGGAGTCAATACTCTGCCAAGTGATTTTGATGGAGAATAAGACCCTCTAAGGAATATGCCCCTAGCCTTATTGCGTGACCCTTAGAATCATCGTGAGAGATTGTTGCAGTCTGCCCTCATGGCATCGTGGGTCTTCTCGAAATAGGTAATCGTTAACCTACAGTTCAATCCACGATGGGAGTGCTAGTAGGCTATGGAAGGGTTGTTGTCCACACCTCTCCCTCAACGCCTCTGGTTATCGTGTGTGAGCCCTCTACTCCACATGTGAGTCTGGTCGACAAGCTATCGTCATCTTGCATCATCAACGAATCATGTTAGAAATAAAATCCATAATCATAACATCTAATCAGATGCACATATGTCATATATACAACAATCAAACCCCAATAGTACACTCCCTGACTCGATCCGGAGTCCAAGGGTTTCATTGATACCTCAACATTTTCGAGGTCCAAATCCTGCACACTCAGGAGAACCAAGTGAATAGCACCTGTCTAAGTCAATACAAAAAATAACATATAATTACATCCATAATTCCTCATAATCATAATCAATGGCCAATAGTATAATAATATGGATCACTTGCAAGCAAGTGTCCTCAAAGAATAAGTTCGCTCAGTGTGTGCAAGAGAAGGATGTTACATACACCCCCTCTTAGTCTAAACGTCATCCCAAAGTTTCACAGTATAAAAGTGCTGAAATAATGTGTATCACAGTGTCATAAGTATATATATCAAACAAAAATGGAAACAGCTGGCGCATATCATATGCGTCCTCCCAGGTCGTCGAGTGCGAACTATAGTTGTCCCACTAGACCTTGACCTGATCTAAGGTTCGATGCCGTAGTTGTCGAATGCGATGATCCAGGATTTGGATCAGCTTAGCCGTGAGTACCCCCTCGTTCGATACCTGCAAGGAACTCATGTCAATAACATGTGTAGGATCACTAATATAATGTCTCAAAACAGATATGTGAAAAACTGCATCATGCATACGCCTCAAAGAATCACGCAAGGCTAGTCGATAGTCCATGGGCCCCTTCCTCTCCATAATATTGAAAGGTCCCACGAACCTAGGATAGATTTTATCTCCCTTTCCAAACTTGATCGAACTCTTATGTGGTTTTACCCGCAAGAAGACTCGATCACCAACTTCGTAACTACGGTCTACATGGTGCGCATCGACATTACACTCCTGTCGATCCTGTGCTTCCTTGATCATTTGTCTTAATATTTTCATTTGATCTTCCATTTCTTGGATCGCTTTTGGTCCCACCAGGACCCTTTCCTCAACCTGATCCCAACTCAAAGGTGTCTAACATGGTCGCCCATAAAGGAACTCGAAAGGATCCATCTTAATGGTTCTTTGGTAATTGTTGTTATAAGTGAATTCTACCAGTGGCAAGAATTCTTCCCAACGCTTTTGTTGGTTCATCACGTACATGTGAAACATGTCTTCCAAGATTTGGTTTGTTCGTTCGGTCTTCCCGTTAACCTCCAGGTGATACGTCATACTAAAGTTAAGTTGGGTTCTCAAGGCCTCTTGGAAACTAGTCCAAAATTGTTCGATAAACACCGATCCTCGATCGGATATGATCCTCTTAGGCATGCCATGCAGCCTCACAATCTCACTGATGAAAACTCTAGCTATGTCAGGTGCCTGATACGTCGTACGCACAGGAATAAAATGAGCACTCTTCATCAGAGTGTCAACTACCACAAAAATTGAGTCGTGTCTCCTTGTCGTCAGTGGAAATACAAGAATGAAATCCATCGAAATAACCTCCCATTTCAATTCTGGAATAGCGTGTGGCTGTAGTAATCCTGCTGGATCTCTATGTTAAGCCTTTACTTGCTGACATTATAGACATTTGGCCACATAGTTGACTATGTCTACCTTCATTTCCTTCCAGAAGAATAAGGTTGTAAGGTCTGCCCTCATCTTCGTGACTCCTAGGTGGGAAATGTACACTTCTCTATGAGCCATGTTTAGGATTAAACTCCTCAAATCGTCATTCGGTGGTACGTAAAACTGAATTTTAAACTCAATAATCCATCTTCGTCAAACGTAAATCCTTCAAATCTTGCTACCATCATTGTGTTTTGTTCAATAAAATCCTTGACCTCTTGGTACCAGTCATCATCGCGTTGTAAAGTTAGAATCTTTTCATGTAGATTCGTTTGAAGGGACAACACCGAAAATATGCATGGTCTCCAACTCAATGCATCTGCCACTCGGTTCATTGTTCCTTTTATGTAAGTAATCTCGAAATCGTACTCGCTAAACAATTCTGACCAACGTCATTGTCGTGCGTTTAGGTCGCTTTGCGTAAATATGTGTTTGAGTCCACAATGGTCCATTTTTAGTTCAATAAGGTAGTGTCTCAAAACCTTCAAGGCATACACAATGGCTAATAACTCCAAATCATGCGTCATGTAGTTTTCCTTATGCCTTCTCAATTTCCTCGTGATGTAAGCGATCACTCGACCATCCTGCATCAAGACTTCGCCTAAGCCTTCCTTGGATGTGTCAGTGAATACCAATAAGTCTGTGTCCATGTTAGGGACCTTTAGTATTGGTTTCGTTGTCAACTGCTCCTTGAGCCTCCGAAATTATTCCTCGCATTTATCAGTCCAAACAAACTTCTTGTTCTTTTTCTGTAATTTCGTGATCGGATTTTCTATCTTTAAAAATCATTCGATGAACCATCGATAGTATCCTTCTAAACCCATGAATATACGCACTTTTATACCATTCATTAGCGCATGCCATTCCATAATAGCCTCGACCTTTGTTGGATCCACGATGATACCTTTGCCAGAGATGACATGCCCTAAGTAGCGAATCTTCGATTGGTAAAACGAGCATTTAGACAATTTCCCATACAATTTTTGCTCTCGCAGACGTTGTAGTACCAAGCACAAGTGCTCGTCATGATCCTCCATTGTCTGAGAGTAAATCAAAATATCGTCAATGAATACTTGGAAAAACTTGTCCAAGTACTCGCAGAACACCCTGTTCATCAAACTCATAAATACCCCTGGGGCGTTTGTCAGTCCAAACTGTAAAATAGTAAACTCGTAATGTCCAAACCTCATCTTAAAGATGATCTTAGGGACGTCATCCTCCTTGATCCATAAATTGTGATACCCTGATGGCAAATCAATCTTTGAAAACACCGTAGCACCCTTCATCTGATCAAAAAGATCATCAATCCTCGACAACGGATATTGAATCTTGATTGTTGCCTTGTTCAATTGACAGTAGTCAATGCAGAGTCTCCATGACCCATCCCTCTTTCGTATGAAAATAATAGGCGCACCCCACGGTGACACACTAGGATGTATAAGTCCCAGGTCCAGCAACTCTTTCAGTTTTATTCTCAACTCCCATATCTCTGGGGTCGACATACGGTAAAGTGTTCTCGCTATTGGTTCAGTCCCTGGTTTTAGGTCTATGGTAAACTCCAATTCCCTCTCCGGCGGCATCCCAGGTAACTCCTCCGAAAATATGTCTACAAACTCTCTCATAACCAGAAGGTATTCTAGACCTTCCTCTACTCCTTTTTCATTTAACACAAGGATCGCATAAAGCTTACATCCCTTGTGCAAGCTCTTCTGTAACTGCAAAGAAGAGATAAACCTCATGAAAACTCCCTGGTTCTGACCTACAATCACACGTCTATGTCCCTCATCATCGACCAAGCTCAACCGTTTCGTCTTACAGTGGAGTATCGCCTCATGTGATTCTAACAAGTCCATACCGATCACGACGACATAAGATCATAATATCATGACGTACAAGTTGGCCCTGGTGACAAAATCTCCCAGTTTAAGAGTACATCCCATAACCTTTCCTTCAACCTTTTATTTGGCTCCCAAAGCCATCTATACAAAGCTAAACTCATCCTATTCAACTACCTTTACCTTAATCCTCTTTAGCATTGCACCAGAAATGAAACTCTTGGTAGCACAGAGATCTATCAAAATACTAAGGGTATGGGTCAGTGACAGTACCTGGAATCTCAAGCATAGTCGACCGGTGCTCTGCCTGGCGGTTATTCACCACTGCATGAATCTGATGGGCCTTTCCCAAATCTCCCACGATAGTGGGTCCGGCTGATCCAGATGCTCTAGTACTCTCCATTGGGCAGTCACACTGGTAGTGTGGCTCACCACAAGTCCAACACCCCTTCTTCGATCCAGTACTCCTAGTACCCGAAGTAGAAGCTGATGACCCACCAACCTGAAATCCTAGTTTGTTTTTCTAAACAGGCCTAAATTGTTGTTGTCGTGGTCGACGCTGTTGTTGATGTTGTGGTCCCCGATAAGGAGTCTACTATTGAGGCGTTGGTCACTGAGGTGTAGGGAAAGTGGATCCTCTCTAGAAGCCACAATATCCTGGCGTCTGTCTAGTTAGTGTCTGATGCTGTTGCGCACCAGATGACACCTGCTCTACAAGTCTCGCGGGAGTCCTGCTATGACCCCCGCTAATAATCTCCTCCTCTATTATGAGGGCCTTCTGGATGACATCATTCAAGGTCTGAGGCATCAAAATCCTAACCTTTGCACGTATGATGACATTAAGGCCGAACAAGAACCTGTTGACCTTAAGTTTCTCGATATTAAGGTGCGGAGCATACCAAAGCAAATCCATAAAATGGGCCTCGTACTCAGGCACCTTACGATCGCCTTGTGGTAAGGTGTTGAACTCGTTGAGCTCACACTCAGTGAATTCCTCTGATAGTTACCTCTCTCGAAACCATTCCTCGAACAGTTCCCATGACACGTCTTCGACGACCATGTTCAATTGTGGCAGGAGCATCTTCCACCATAGAAGAGCACTCCCCTTTAGTTGAAAGATCGTCATGCAAAATTTCATGTTTGAGGTATAGTCACGAAGTGAAAATCACATCTCCATATTCTCCAACCATGCCTTGGTGGCTGCGTCGTCCAAGGCACCAAATAACTCAGGAAATTCGACCTTATCGAGTTCACAGTGAATTCTACCAATACCAACGGGAGCATGTGGTGGACCCTCAAGGGGTGCGGTGGACCCTCAGGGGGTGTCAGCGCCATGGCCTCATCTTTGTCCAAATGGATAATCAGTTTCTTAGACATGCGCTGAAAGCACTTCATCAACCCAACCACATCACCCACCGCTATCTACTCCTGCCCGACTACCTATTCATCTTCCTGGGGGTTAGACCTCTTAGGCGTGGATGCTACTGGAGGCATTGTGACTCCTCCCCTAGCACCTCGTTGTCTTCCTCCTCAACGTCCTCTAACCATAATTACCTGCATGAATACAAGTCAACTTAATTAGCAACATTATAATCAAATATCACTGCAACGAAATTTGTAGTGATCCCAAGTCGCGGGTTGAACCTGCTTTAATACCATATGTAACGACCCCTATTGTTACGACTACAAGCGAAGCATAAAGTGCAATTTTTTTTTTTAATGGGAAGACAATAATGATTACATCTAAACAACACATCTGACGACGAGCACCATGCCCGCAGAATAGGCAACAAACAACTACGACTCCACACACTAGCACAAGAGAAATTGGGAAAAAATTGTGTAAAACAACAAAGAGAAACGACTGCCCACCCGAGACAAATATTACCATGCCTATAACCTAAGGGACAACATCTCCATCCCGACACAACGACCTCAACGACCAGTGAACTAGAACCTCGATGGCATGCAACCAAACGCATGAAGGCATTCATCCCCAACACCAATAGAAAACTTACAACGATCAACAACACCCACACGGAAAGCACAGACCCTGGCCAAGTTATCCTTCGCCTCTATCCCTTAGGGCGCTCAATGATCCCCTCATCAGGAATCATGTCATCCCCAGGTGATAGGCACAACTATAACCCAGGCGCTACATACCCTATCTGGACCAAGGACTCTAGATGAATCCAACTCTCTAGGAGTCGAGTTACTGACAGGAGGACTATGTCCACACCCCAGGCAACAGATCGACAAGATGCAAGATGACATCATTCAAAGAAAAATGCAAGATAATACACATGTTTTCCAACAACCCAACCATTAATCAAGTCTAAATTAGTCAATAATTACAATCTATTTTAACATTAATTACAATCTAATTTAGCAAGTCTAAATTACAAATTAGTCAATAATTTACAATCTAATTTAACATTAAATACAAATCAAATTTAGAAAGTCTAAATGATCAATTAGTCAATAATTGCAATCTAATTTAACAAGTTTAGTTTAATCAATATTAAAACTATAAACAATCATTGTCACACTAAATTAACCATAACCATAACCATAGTCTAAATTAAGCACTTAACCAAAGTTAACCGGTCTAAATCAACAACCTTAACAGTGTATAATAATATTGACAATATCCACATGTTTAACAAAAGTGAGCTATGTTGTCCAATACATTGTGGTCTCTGGATAATTCAATTGATAAGCTATTCATAATTCAAAATGATATCGCTTGATCAATAACCACAATGATTGAGAAATAATATCACTGCGTAATAACATTTTGCCTTCCATAATATTTACCACGCTATCCATGATGATACTGTTAACAATAAATTAAAAGATTATTTAAAAACTATCATCAATATTCAAAATGCTAGCAACGAAATTTGAAATGATATTATCAATATCTAAAATGCTACACTATTCAACATTATCCGTCATATTTATGATGTTTTCAACAACATTTAACCCATTATCTACCACATCTAGATGTTATCAACAATATATTGAATTCCCAGTCACGCCCGACCACCCACACTCAAGAATTACACAAAGTTATAATTAAACTCTATGTCAACATCTATTTACAGCGCCCGCTACAACGCAACAACTGTTGTCCCACAATTTATGGGAATCGCTACACACTCAAACACTTCGTCATACCAATTAAAAATTTGTTGTTAGACACATTAAAGGGTTGTAGTCAAAAGGGTTGTCTATAAAACAAGAGCACACTCTGTTTAATAATCGTGTGGGGGATATTAAATCATGTCACGGTATCTATATGAAGTTGCCATCAACATCCGTTGTGGTGGAAAAAGGTATGGCATAGCTAGGTCAGGAAAATATAAATATAACATTACTAACTATGAATTATTGTGTAGACATACAATCGAAACCATGACTAACACCCACCAAATGAAAAGAACAAAATCACTGACCGTTTGAAAAAGGAAATGTTGGTTGCGAATTTGTTGCCTAGTAAGACAGAATTAAACACAGTCAACAAGGGTAAGGTTGTTATGATAATGAAAAAATAAAACCACAGTGATATATCGGTACTAAAATGCCCAGACGTTAAAATCAAATGCCCAGACAGTAAAAATGAAACACCCGGGCATGGAAACTCTAGGTTTAACATTGAGGACACCCATGGAGTAAAACTGAAACGCCCAGGCACAAATTCATTGTTGTATATCAATGACAATGAATGGGTTTTAATAATGAAGAAACTGTTGAGTTATAAAATGAAATCATAGTCAAGAAAAAGGAAAAATAACAGTGACATGAAGACTCCATCCTAGTCATAAGATAAAGAAAAATACATTGTCCAATCCCAAGTTAAAGTGTATGCGCGAGTGTTGTTTAATTAAATAGTATTGTTGCACAACGATGGGTAAACTCATGGTCTAAAAAGACACAGTAAAGGTAAATCACATTATATTCCAAGTAATATCTCCCAGCCATTACAAAAATAAAAAAACATTACCGTTACACATAAGGACGCACCTTTATACTTAGCAACTATGACCTCCCCCAATTCACAGTAAAAAAAAACGAAGGCACACCTAAAATGTTTTCATACACACAAAATTCACGCCCCATTTTCACAGTAAATGCAACTTCAATCTCCATCAACCAATTAAGTTTTTTGCATGCATAATTAGACTGTATGTAAATGAAATTCAATGCCAAGCGATCCAGGTATTAGAGTAATAATATGTAATCGATTAATCTATGTAAAACGCCAAGTAATAAAAGAAATAGAATGCAGGCCATTGTGGCCCAAGACAAAGTAAAATTCGTTATCATATGTAATAAGTCGCAGAGGGAAATCGCATACCATATGTATAAAAAACACACAGTAAATTCACCAGGCAAAGTATTAAACACAGATTTAAATTGCCAGGAAAGGTATTAAAAACACAGGGTTATCCATTCGCAAGAAGGCGCAAGACAATCACTCAACCAAGAACAACCTACATATTTGACAACACGGTTATTCCAAGAGAGGACGAACACCTTCAGTAACCACTCACATAACCAGATCAAAGATCAACACGTCGATGTTTTCACATGGTAAAACCCCTACAGGGAAACATCCACAGCCCCAACGAACGCGACCACTAGGAGTAGTTTATTAATGCAAAGAAAAAATATTACATAGAGATTTTACAAGAGAGTTTCTCACAATCGATCATCGGCAAATGACCCTCCATGCTATTTAAATAGAGATCATGGACCAATCAGGTGCTAAGCCATGAATCAATGGTCGCTAAGATCAAGGAGAGTATGAACCGTCAGATCACTCTATGTTGAGAACATATCGTGACCGTTAGATTTCCTAACTACAAATGCATACTAATGCATACTAAAGAAACACACTAGAAAACACACTTTTACCTAACGACACAATATACCAAGTAGATCTTAACTAACTCCTAAGTGTCTAAATATCCTAACATACCACCTTAAGAACAACTTGGGATAGGATTGAAAGATTTACAATAGTGACACAATAGGAGAAGGAAGGAGGTATTAGAGCCTATCCCCCGTAATGACAACTTCTTGAACTCCAAACATAGATTGAAGTTTGGAAAAATTCTCTTCTGTAACAGACTTTGTGAAAATGTCTGCAACTTGCTCTTCTATAGGGAAAAAGAGCAGTTCAATAACTTGATCACAAATTATCTTTCCGATGAAGTCCATGTGTAGCTCAATGTGTTTTCTATGTTGATGTTGAACTAGGTCTTTGGCGAGCTTGATGGCATTTTGATTGTCACACCAAAGGCTGGTCGGATGCTGGTGCTGGAATCCAAACTTTGAAAGGATCTGTCGAAGCCACAGGGCTTCCTGCCTTGCATTTACCGTTGCGCGATACTCTACTTATGCTGAAGAAAGTGCAATAGCCTATTGTTTCTTGCAGGCACAAGTGACAAGTCCTGACCCAAGGCTGAAAACATAACCTGCAGTAGACTTCCAATCATCAGGGTCATCGGCCCAATCTGAATCAATGAAACCAACCAATAAAGGAGTCCCCCTTGAACTGTAATGTATCCCGAACTGAACTGTACCATGAACATAGAGAAGTATCCTTTTAGTTTCTTTCCAATGGATTTCATGGGGCGTTTTCATATATCGAGCAATAATACCAACAACAAAGGAAATCTCAGAATGGGTATGAGTCAAGTATAAGAGGCTACCAACTGACAAACGGTACTGGGTGGTATCAACTTTAGGAGAAATACAGGTGGCAAAAAGCTTGACTCCACACTGAAAGGGAGAAGGGGTTGGTTTACAATTGTCCATGTGAAAGCGATGAAGAAGGTCACAAGCATACATAGATTGGGAAAGAAAAATTCCTTCATTGGTTGCAAAACTTGGAGGCTAAGGAAATAGTGCAAAAATCCTAAGTCTGTCATTTCAAATTTCTTCTTAATGTTGGTTTTCACATGGTTTAAAATTTTTGAGTCACTACTAGTATGGATAAGGTCATCAACATAAAGGACAAGGATTATGAGATGGATTCCTACTTTCTTGGTATAGAAATTAGGATCAGAATGGCATCTAGAGAATCCAGTGGAAATAAGAAAGCTATCCATTTTGGCATACCAAGATCGAGGAGCTTGCTTGAGACCATAAAGATATTTCTTAAGGCAACAAACAAGGCTAGAGTCATTCTGGACATATCCAAGAGGTTGTTCCATGTAGATTTCTTCTTGCAAATCTTTGTGCAAGAAGGCAGATTTAATATCCATCTGATGGACCTCCCATTTATGTGAGGCAACAAGTGCAAGTACAAGGCAGATGGAATTCATTTTTGCTACAGCTTCAAAGGTTTCATTATAGTCAATTCCTTCAACTTGGGAAAATCCTTTGGAATCTAACTGAGCCTTGTGTCTTTCAACACTTCCATCTGATGCATACTTAGTTCTGTAGACCCATTTGCATCTAACGAGTTTTCTTCCTTTTGGAAGAGATACAAGATCCCAAGTATCATTTTCCATTAAAGAACGATACTCTTCATTCATTGTTGTATCCCAATCTGTATGACCTGAAGCTTCTGCAAATGTCTCTAGATCATGAGTTTCTTAAACTTGAGACAAAAGAGAAGAGACTCGTTGGAACTGTGAATGTGTCCAATGTTGATCTGAAGGATCACTGACAAGATCACCAGCTACTTCTCGTTTTGAACAGACCTATCTAGGAAGAGGTGGAGCTGGTGTTGGTTCAGGTTCAAAGGACTCATCTGGAGGGGGGTGAGTAGGCAGAGGTGGATTTTCATCCTCACTTTAATCACATGAAGAAGAAACCATATCATAAGAAGGCAAAAATGTCGAAGATGGCTCGCAGGCCGAAGAAGGCACAACTGTTGAATCAGTTTCGCAGACCAAAGAAGGCACAAACGTCAAATTAGGCTCGCAGGCCAAGATATTTTCATCAAATTTAACATCTCTTCTAATAATAATTTCATTACAATGTGATTGAAGATGTCTGTAACCTTTGACATCTTCAGAATAACCAACAAATATACACTTCTCACTTTTAGGCTGCAATGCTTTGTTTTTTTCATCAGGAATGTGAGCCCATGCTATACTGCCAAATACACGGAAGTGACTTACATTTGGTTTAATTTTTGTCCAATATTCTTCCGGTGTTATATTTTTAAGAGCCTTTGTGGGAGTGCGATTTACTATGTAATTTTCACAGTTGATGGCTTCTGCCCAATACTTTAGACTTAATCCCTTAGATTGGATCATACAATTAGCCATTTCTTTTAATGTGCGGTTTTTTCTCTCAGCAACACCATTTTGTTGTGGTGTATATGGAATAGTGTGTTGCATTTGGATTCCCTATGTAGTGCAGTAACTTGTAAAGTTATTGTTCACATATTTGCCTCCATTATCTGTTCTTAACCTTTGAATTTGATGTCCAAATTTCTTTTCTACAAGGGCATTGTAGGCCAAAAACTTGTTAAAAACTTTGCTCTTAAGTTTTAAGAAGTAAACCCAAATACGTCTAGAAAAGTCATCAATGAAATTTAAGAAATACTTGCACCCAGAAAAAAGAAGGAGAATAAAGTGGACCACACAAATTGTTGTGAACAAGCTGCAAAGGACCCGAGGCGTGCCAAGAGGCACGTTTTTCAAAACTGTCCCGATGATGTTTGTCGAGAACACAATCGGCACAAACACCAGCTCTGCATGAAATAAGAGGAAGACTAGTCACCATCTCTTGATTACATAGTTATTGCAATGAGTGATAGTTTAGATTACCAAACCGTTCATGCCAAAGTTTTCTCAAGTCATCGCTATGAGCAACAAAAACTGATGAAAAAGATGATGACCCAAAGTTGTCAAATTTGTACAACTTGGTAATATCATCAACAATTCCAGTTGCAAGAACATGCTTAGGATCTTTTAGATCCTTGATTACAACTTGGTGAGGTGAAAACTCTACAATTTTACCTTCACCTAAATGAGTGATTTGATATGTTGATAGAAGGTTACAAGAAATAATTGGAACACATAATACATCATTGAAATGACCATTTTCTACTTGAACTGTTCAAGATCCTTCAACAATAAGAGATCTATCATCACCAACAAATATTTTCTTGGTGTTACATTCATTTAGAGTAGAAAATATGGCTCTATCCTTAGCCATATGATAGGATGCTCCAGAGTCAATAAGCCACTCATCAAAAGTAGAAGTAGAAGTAGAATTTGTATTGAAGGAGAAACCAGAAGCAGAAAGTGCATGTCCATGAGAAGAAGAAGAAGTAGAATCAATATTGATGTTATGCTTCTTCATCATTGCTTCTAAAGCTTCCGTCTTATTGAAACATTTGGACTCATCATGACCATCTTTATCACAAAAGTTGCAATGTCTGTTAGTATTCTTATTTTTATATTTTTCTCCTTTGTCTCCATTCAGAGAAAAAGATGTATGAGTGGGTTTGGGACCCTTTTATTGCTTGTTGTTGTGGTGAGGATGTTGCTTCTTGGGACTCTTGGGTTTATACTTTTGATGGCCAACTAAGGCTTTGTTGGAGGTACATGCAATGTTGATCACTCCAAGTTGTACTATCTTATCTTTCTCTCTAATCAAAGAGTCGCAAAAGTTCTCAACACTTTTATAAGATGCCCCTATAGCCTCTTGTATGGCATAAAAGGTAGATACAAACATAGAATATGCACTACCTAGCTTAGAAAGAATAAGATAGATGCAACGATCTTCGTCTATCTTTATCTTACATTCTTCACATAAATTTTTGAGTGTTTTAAACTTAGATAGATAGTCTTCAATGCAAGAAAAATCACTTGGACTCAAAGTTAGTACTTGATTTTCTAACTGTTGTGCTCGAATAATATTTTGTTTACCAAACATAGATTCAATCTTTTCTCAAGCTTCTTTGGGTTTATCAATTAATTGAAGGTGGAAACTTAAATCATGAGAGATGGACATTCCAATTAATCCACGTGCTTCGTCATTCCTATTATCTCATTTGGATTTATTATCAGCATCAGTGGGTGTTGTTTCATTTCCCAAGGTAACCTGGTACAAGCCTTTACTTCTTAATAAATCCTCCATATGGGATTTCCATTGGAAGTAGTTGGTGTTGGTAAGTAAGAGATTACTTGTAGAAGCCATATTAAATATGCAGATAATACTGATTTAAAAACTAAAAATGATGACCTGAGTGGAAAGCGCTTGAAAAGTTATGCGGTTTTAAAAAAAATGGCACTGAAAATGGACTTCGGATGTGAGAGTTATGCCTTTTTAAAAAAATGCATAAATAGTAACCAAAGGACCACGTGGTAGTTTAAGTTGCTTTATGAAGTGACCCACTTTTATAAATAGAAGTGGGGCTCACTTTTACAAAGAAAAGTTGCATGCAAAATAAATAACTCTAAAATAAAATATTAAAGCTACTTATAGTGATTCACTTTTATACTTGAAGTGAAATACACTTTACAATTTTAGCATGAACTTTTTCAAAAAAAGTAACAAAAGAGAGACTTGAAATCAAGACCTCTTACTTAATAAGGAAAATTTTAACCAAATGGTCTAGCAAAACATATTGTAATGTTCATAAGGAAGATTGGGGTTGTTGTTGTTGTTGTTGAAGACGGCCTTGGAGAGCATGCTAAAAAAAATCTTCTCACACACAAAAAAAATTTGCTTCTCAATGACAACAAGGGTTAGATCTCGATTATCTAACCCAAAAGATGCACCTTTTCCTATCTGTTTCTGATTTTTAGAGATCACATAGGGAGTGGGGAAAATAACATATGCATATCTAAAGGAGTAGAAACCCGGAAATAAAAAAATACAAAACCGAAATAAAACCAAAATACTTCTTTGCAAAAAAATGTGTATTCAAACTTTATACCTCTGGATCTGACTATAATGGTTGTATCTTGGGGAAACATAAACCTTTTCGAGTGAAACGAAAAGTGTTCCTAAATAAAACAAGTGCTCCAGATGCAATGGAACAGTTTTCTCAGCCCAAAAATGTACGAAAATGACATAAAATGGAGATGAGTAAATTTGGCTTCACGATCTCGATCTACAACGGGAGCGGGTCTTCAAATAGACTCCGATACCATGTTCGACAACACATATATTCCAATAGAGGATGAACACCTTCAGTAACCACTCACATAACAAGATCAAATATCGACACACCGATGTTTTCAGGTGGTAAAACCCTTATGGGGAAACATCCACGGCCCCAACCAATGAAGCCACTTGGAGTAATTTATTAATGCAAAGATAAAAGATTACAGAGCGATTTTACAAGAGAGTTTCTCACAATCGATCATTCGAAAATGACCCTCCATGCTCTTTAAATAGAGATCATGGACCAATCGGGTGTTAATCAACAGATCAATGGTTGTTAAGATCAAGGAGAGTATGAACCGTCTGATCACTCTATGTTGGGAACATATCGTGACCGTCGGATTTCCTAACTACAAATGCATACTAATTCATACTAAAGAAACACACTAGAAAAAACACTTTTACCTAATGACCCAATAGACCAAGTAGATCTTAACTAACTCCTAAGTTTCTAAATATCCTTACACTATGCAGAGCTAAGAAGGGGTAGATAGCTGGGAAAAATATCCTTCGCTCATCATCCACGCATAGAAAAGAAGGACATTAGAATCTATAGGTCGCTATGCACCGAAGTGACGATCGTCGATTCGGCTCCTGGCCGACTGCTCAGGCATGGTATGATGATCTAGGAATGAGGATGAAGGATCAAGCACAAACTCTTCGAATAACCAATAAATAATAGAACAATAATAACAAACAGGGATCCATTGCCAAGGGAATCAATTCAAGCAGCGAGCATAAAGATATGGTGAATTTAAGTTCTCGGTTAAAATGATAAGTAAAAAAATTTCTCAACGCAATTAAAAGTACATAAATGAAAGCGCAAGTTCAATATTAATCTACCATTCAAATAAATGCATGTTTAACGTAGCCCAAGGTGACAGCTCCAAGTTGTTCTCCTACGCGCTCCGTTTAGCTCCTACTTGCCAACCGATGTGACTTCACCGATACCTCCCAACCAATGCTAGGGGTACTCTTCTTCCCCCTTAGCCCCTCGAGTCGCAAAGGGGCCATGCACAATAAACCAAAGAACAACTAGCTCCTAGCTCTCCTCGCAAGGCCAAGCTACCACTCCTCACCGAGTTGGGTATCCCAACTACCACAAGATAAGTCAGTCAAGTCAAAAATTCTGTAGCGTAACGTTACGCATAAAAGAAGAGATCCATCCTCCTCCTCCCTCCTTTATATATATTTTCTAAGTCATTTATTTCCCAAATTCCCATTTAATTTAATGTTCATTAGTTTAATTCCAAAAAATCCTCCCTGTACATGTGTCACCCATCCCCTTCGTTGCACCAGAAATTAATTTCATTAATTATTTAATTACTCCTATTTCCCTCACGCACCTAAAAACATTCCTAGAATCGCTCCTAGGTGTCCCCATATTCTCTTACACATTCTAATAACTTAGCCCCTTGCTAAGTTAGTCATTCTACTTTTTCCTTATGTTTCCCTTTCTCTTTATGTTCCCTCCCCATTTTTCCCTTAGTTTCATATTTCTTTTAAATTTCCCTCTTTCCCTTTTTATCTAAAACTCAAATTAGCAGGTGTAGACTTTACCCCTTTTTCCCCTTTTTCGTTTTAGTTAAAAATTTTAATTAGCACATGTAACAAACAATCAATTTTTTTTATTTTTATTTTTAATCCCTCAATATAATTTGATTTTAATAATTTAATCGAATTTCTTACCCCCCTTTTTATCACATGTTTAAAGATTATTATTATTATTATTATTATTATTATCATTTCCACAAGTATCACTTAGACTTAGATTTTAATTTCCGAGGTTGGGCGACATTTTTATTAGGGAAAAAATTGTTTTTAAAACTTTCTCATCACATCATTCGTTCTAAGACCATCTAGGTTTATTCACTTATTAGTTAACAACGTGATGTGCCCTTCAGGATGCACTAGGTGCTCCAAGGGTGCCACTCACCTCA
Organism: Picea glauca; assembly: GCA_000966675.3. Taxonomy (NCBI): domain Eukaryota; kingdom Viridiplantae; phylum Streptophyta; class Pinopsida; order Pinales; family Pinaceae; genus Picea; species Picea glauca. Next base: position 147,100 of record JZKD02S0334522.1, read on the forward strand.
TTATGTTTCCCTTGCACGACGTGCCCTTCAGGACTCACTACGTGCTCCAAGGGTGCCACTCGCCTCTTGACTGACTTGGTAGACATCAAAAACCCCTAGAGTCAATACTCCACTAGGTGATATTGTGGGAGACTAAAGGCCTCTAAGTAATATGGCCCCTCCCTTATAGCGCGCCCCTTAGAATCATCGTAAGCGACTGTCATAGTCTATCCTCACGGCATCGTGGGTCTTCTCAAATTAGGTAATCATTAACCTACAGTTCGAGCCATGACATGAGTGCTAGTAGGTTGTGGTAGCGTTGTTGGCCACACCTCTCCCTCAACATCTCTGGTCATCGTGTGTGACCCCTCTACTCCACATGTGATTCTGGTCGGCAAGCTATCGTCAGCCTGCATCATAAAGGAATCATGTCAGAAATAAAATCTGTAATCATAACATCTAATTAGATGAAAATATGTCATATATGCAACAATCAAACCCCAATAGTCCACTCCTTGACTCAATCCAGAGTCCAAGGGTTTCATCAATGCCTTGGCATCCTCGAGGTCCAAATCCTCCACACTCAGGAGAATCGAGTCAATAGCACCTGTCTAAGTCAATACAACAAATAACATATAATTACATCCATAACGCCTCATAATCATAATCAACGGCCAATAGTATAATAATCCATATAACTTGCAAGAAAGTGTCCTCAAAGAATAAGTTTTCTTAGTGCGCACAAGAGAAGGATGTGACATTCTTGCAATTTATACTAGTGAAACTCTGTAATCCATTTCCATTGCTCAGGATTTAGTTCTGGTCATTGTAAAATATTTTAAGAATAAACAAGCGAGGATTTAATGCCTTTTTCCTTAAAGGAAGTCTTGTACAAGTTGTAGACTGTAGGCAGTTAAGTTTTTGGTGAGTCCTGTGTGCATTTAATCAGTTCTCAATTCTTGTTTATAGCTTGAAGTCGCCATATCTGAAATACCATTCTTTGTGTAAATTTGGTTTAATCCTGTAGCGACATCATTATTTTAATCTAAATGTTATTGTCTCTATTAATATTGTTCATATTTTATAATTTGTTTAATCCTATAGTGGTGCAATTTTTACACCGAAAGTAGTTACCTATGTTGTTATTATCATTGGTTTATTTTCCATTTGATCGTGTAGTGGTGCAACTCTTTTATCCTAAATTTAGTTTCCTTTGTTTATATCATTCTTGGTTTGCTTTTTATTTAAGCCTGTAGTGGCACATCTCTGTTACACCAAATGATGTTTGTCTCTGTTGACATTATTCTATGGTTACATTTTGCTTGTGCCCTTGTTACATAAAGCACATGTAAGGATTACAATTATCATACATTCTCGCTATTCTTTGTTAACTCTGTTAACAACATTGTATGTTTTTGTATTTTAGTATATTGGTCATATATGTATACTATAGACTAATGACGGGGCCCTTTTTTTGTGAATGAGAGTAGCCATAAAAAGGAGAAGATGGGGATTCTAGTTCATCTTTTTGTCCTGTTGTAAGATTTCATTATAGGGTCGAGCTATTTAGGTAAGACTCATACCCTCCCTTCATTATTATCTGGTAATATTTTTCTGGGTTTACTTTGATAAAATAGCATTTGTTAATACAGAGGGATTTCACAACACTAGATCAAGGTTTCTATCCCGAGTTACCCTTTTTCGAATACTTGTAAGTGCCCTTTACACTGATTGTTTCCCTTTTTGAACAAACAAATTTTTTTATTTGATACTACTCTAATTTGTGTTTTGGAAATTGTAGACAGGTGAGGGATATGGTTCCTCGAATAAAGGACATTAAACTATGAAAGGTACTTTATTTCCCATTTGTACCTTAACTATGGATAAGGAAGGATACTGCAGTCTTTTCATCTACAATAGTTTGGAAATATTGTATGCGTATGGGGGTTTTGTTCCCTTTTCTTTTTGTTGGAGTTTGAAATATGACATATTTGTTTTCTTGTATATAACTGAGGGGTTTGTTAGAAAAACAGGACCGCGGAAAAATAAAATAAAACAAATGAGGAAACAAAACACAGAAGATACACAATACAAGAGAGACACAGATTTACGTGGTTCACCCAGTGTGGGCTACGTCCACCATAGAAATTGCCAGGTCCTTTCTTTATTATTATCCAGCAAAATGAAGGGATACAACCTATAGCAAAACTCGTTGTAACTTCCTCTTCTTTCTCTCACAGTCTCCTCTCTTAGAATACAATACTCACCAACATACATAGCCGCAATACATTTCCCTCATAAAAGAGGGTTGCCTTCTAGGGAAAA
>JZKD02S0334522.1:161797-173600 GCA_000966675.3 Picea glauca
TAAGCCCATGCTTGAAAAAAGTTGTAATTTTAACCCGGTTACAAAAAATGGTGCTACCGGTAGCACCACTTTTTGATTTGGTGGTTGATTTTAAAGTTTTTTTGAAAATCCATTTGATCCTTTAAGCCCATGCTTGAAAAAAGTTGTAATTTTGAGCCGGTTACAAAAAATGGTGCTACCGGTAGCACCACTTTTTGATTTGGGGGTTGATTTTCATGTTTTTTATGCAAAAATATGGGTTTTTAAGGGCCAGAGTTCTCGTTTTGAGGTCACAGTTCTCATTAAGTTGGTAACTATGTTTCCTTCTTTAATGGTTATAGATATGAATAACCAACTGTCTATAGGAGCCAGCATAAAAAACCCATGATAATATTAATCTAGGACAGAACCGTAGCATTACAATAGAACCTGGGGTCTTTTTCTTAAAACACTGTAATATGGAACCCGAGTACCTTCTCGCGCAAAGGTGTTGTCCGAAATCTGGGAGTCTGGATGTTAACAGTCCTGGAATATAAGGCTAATAAAATCAATGACAGAGTTATGAAAATAAATGAACGAAGATTAGATATCAAGGGTAGAGTAATATCTAAAGAAAAATGTTTTTTTTTTAAGAAATTAAAACTTTCCAGTATTAACACACGAACATTCACTTATCTTGAAAATGATGCGGGACTTCTTGTTCCATATTCGGTGTTGAGTGGATGGTCCATAACCAGAGGGGAGAAATGGGTTTTGAAATGGCTGATGGGTACCCTCGCCATAGGAACATGGGTCCCATCATTAGTTTTGCAACCAAAATTGATTATCCAGTTGCTCAGAATGTGTCAACAATTAAATATTACCAGACAAGCAACATGTATAAAGAATAACTGAAATTTTATAGAAAATGCACATTATAAACCATGATCTACAGAGTTACCCGACTCAGATCACAGTTAAGAGTTCGATTCTGGTTATCTTGATCAATTAAAACCTACATTTGAAATTTAGGGAAAGTGCAATCCCAAATAGGGTTCTGTATAGTTGAAGTTCTCATTCATGGACAAGAATTAAAAATAAATAAATACAAATAGAACATCTAAATTTTACAGAACAGAGAGTGAGGACAAACCCTTGAATGTATCTAAGACTCTGTAAGAAATATACAGGATGGAAGCCTGAAATGGTATGGAAGTACAAAAGGGTAAAAAGAGTTGTTTCTTTAAAACAAAAGGAAAACCTTATACAATAGTAATAACTACTCACCGCATCCACAAGGATTTATTTACGAATTCACAACCTTAATCCAAAAAATGCAAATAAATCCACAACATGCCAAAGGCGAAAACTGATAACTCGAAGATTTAACACTAAATCAAACTGAGTATTAAAACTGCATCCATATCTACAGAGAATGTAGCAAGCAAATGAGTAATTAAAGGGGCGAGTTTAAATGATAGAATTGAGGCATGGTCTTGACTGGTGACCTCACGAATAGAATAGAACACACAAAAAATCTGGTCACGAGTTTCTCTACATGAATACCTACGCTGAATCCATTGGGGTTGAATTAACTGGTTTCCAAACATGGAGGAGATCAACAGTAAACATACCTTGAATATTTCCACTAAATTACGATTCTACCTTATTAAAGAGACAAAGGAGGATAGGACCTAATCGTATTTTGGGATTTCCGGAGTTCTTTAGAAACTAAAAGGAAACCGCCTGCGTGAAATGGCTTACAGCAGTGAAACCCTTTTGTTTGTGATTGACTACCCTCATGGGAGAGACAGTATAGTAAGCCGCCATGAGTGGAAATTTGCTGGTCATACAGAGTACAGGTAGTAGTATTCCGAAAAGTGAAGAGTAGCGAGATTAAAGGCCCGTATCGAAATCTTAAAATAACTACTTACAGATCACAACTAACGACCTATTTTATTTCTTCTATAGTTAAACTCAATGCGTTAAAGATTTCAGAACTTACCTGGTAATGGAGGAAATGGACTGACAATCATCGTTGTTTTTGCCTATGCAGCATAGGGGCACCCTCGCCGACGAAAATTATGCACAACAGTATTATAGAGATTAATGTAGACAAATTTTCACAAAAATGTGTAAGAGCCAAAGAGAAATGGAATAATAGGTGCCCAATCCCCCTCGTATCATAGAGTAATGGGGTTTAGATGTCTCAGACCCTGGGCCATGTGGCTATAGACACTTGGCGCATCTATTTTGGGCACATTGACCTAGATGAGTATTGTACAAGAAACCCCTTAACTCCTAACCATAAATTCAATGTAAAATCGGACAACCAATAGATGCGCATTAAACCCGAGCCACTAACATTGTTAGTAATAATCCCCGTCATGAAATCAAATGGCCTCTGCGATGGATAGTAAGCTTTAGGGTAGTGAATTTTCATGCCAGATAGGTTTCTGACCCCTGTGTTAATGCACATAATCTAGTGACCCTATTGATACCTAACTGGTTTGAACAAAGTTGTTGACTACTATTTAAAAACGTTAACAAGAAAACCAACAACAATGCCCACTACTCTGACAGTTAGGATGTGTTTTCAGTTAGGGTATGGTTATTACAAAAGAACGTGCACGACCAAGGGTAAACCCCTTTGGATAATACACCTGACTCCACTTTCATATAAACTCAATGAAGTATCTGTTACCTCAGATGACTACATATATAAGGATCATTAGAAAATGGAGTTATTTCTATAATAATATTTTAGTAAGCTATTGTTGTATAGAAGTAAGGGACTTTATGAATTGTTTTGAGATTATTATAATGAAGTCTGAAGGACCCCCTTTAGTTTTGATGTGATGGAGAAAGTATCTTGATTTATTGATTTGGAACTCTAGTGAAAGGATATGGTGGGTAACCTAATAAAAGTAGGCAACTTTATAGGCTAGAGTAATATAGATCTTATGATCATGATCAGTTCACAGTATAAATTAAGAGGCCACCCCTTAACTTGTCTTGACAATGATAACATATGTTAGAGTAATAATAATAAGCACGAGTCATGGAAAAGGAATTATCTTATTCCATTTCCAAATAAGTACACGTCGTATTTTGACAATAATATTTTAGTCGCAATAAGACTAAGTATAACAGAGTAGGAGAGTTTTAATGCACCTCACAAAATTTTGTTTTTAGATGATAATTTTGGGGTACATTACAATTGGAGTTATTGTTAGGATATGTTTTAATTTTTCAAAGCTTTCTTGGCATTTTCTAGACCATATAAATTGTGCTCCTTTATTTTGTAGGGATGTTATAGGATGAGCAATTTTCAAAACCCCTTCAATAAACTTATGGTAATAACCTATCATAACCATAAATGATCAAATGTCTGAAACACACTTTGGGATTGGCTAGTCCATAATGGATTTTATTTTCTCAGGGTCCACAACTATTCCTTCTTTGGAAACTATTTTCTCTAAATATTGAATTTTATCCTTGTAAAAATCACATTTACTAAATTTAGCATATAGATTTTGATCTCTGAATATTTGTAGAACTATTCTTAAGTGTTCTTCATGCTCTGATTTGTTCTTTGAGTATATTATTATGTCTTCAATAAAAACAATTACAAATTTATCTAACTATTTACTTAGGATACTATTCATTAGACACATGAATGAGGTTGGGGCACTTGTTAACCCAAAGGGTATCACTACAAACTCATAATGCCCATACCTCATTCTAAAAGTTGTTTTATATATATCTTCGTCTTTAATTATTACTTGATGATATCATGCTTGTAAATCAATTTTTGAAAGTATTGTTGCCCCATGTACTTGATCGAATAGATCATCGATGCAGGGTAAATGATATTGGTTTTTAATTTTCATTTTATTAAGTTGTCTATAGTCTATACATAGTGGTAAGGTTCCATCTTTCTTCCTGAAAAATAGTACCGGTGCTCCCCAAGGAGATACACTTGGTCGAATATACTTTTTTTCTAATAACTCTTGTAACTGATATTTTAATTCATTAAGTTCCAAGATATTCATCTGATATGGAGCCTTTGAAGTTGGCATTGCTCCTTGTAATAAGTCTATGGAAAAATATATCTCTCTCTTAGGATGTAATCCAGTTGTAAATCATTTTTTGAAAAGATCGTTGCCCCACGTAATTGATCAAACAGATTATCGATACAGGGTAAAGGATATCAATTTTTAATTGTCATTTTATTAAGTTGTCTATAGTCTATACATAGTCATAAGGTTCCATATTTATAGTCTATAATAGTCGTAATCCATTTATACTAATTTCACAACCTTTAAGAATATTTGTAACCTTCCTTTTTGTTCATGTAGAAAGTTGCACTAGCCATGTCTTTTCACATTTTTCTTTAAATAACTTACAAATTTCCACTAATTTAGGTGAAACTTAACTTAAAATAGCACCTGGATGAATCATCGATGCAGGGTAAATGATATTGGTTTTTAATTTTCATTTTGTTAAGTTGTCTATAGTCTATACATAGTGGTAAGGTTCCATCTTTCTTCCTGACAAATAGTATCGGTGCTCCCCAAGGAGATCCACTTGATCAAATATAATTTTTTTCTAATAACTCTTGTAACTGATATTTTAATTCATTAAGTTCCAAGATATTCATCTGATATGGGGCCTTTGAATTTGGAACTACTCCTCGTAATAAGTATATGGAAAAATCCCTCTCTCTCTTAGGATGTAATTCAGTTGTAAATCAACTTTTGAAAAGATCGTTGCCCCACATAATTGATCAAACATATTATCGATACGAGGTAAAGGATATCAGTTTTTAATTGTCATTATATTAATTTGTCTATAGTTTATACATAGTCATAAGGTTCCATATTTATAGTCTAGACATAGTTGTAATCCATTCATACTAATTTCACAACCTTTAAGAATATTTCTAACCTTCCTTTTTGTTCATGTAGCAAGTTGTACTAGCCATGTCTTTTCAAATTTTTCTTTACATAACTTACACATTTCCACTAATTTAGGTGAAACTTAACTTGAAATAGCACCTGGATGAATCAAAATGGAAATTGGTTGATTATTCGACATACCTTCTACTTCCACCATGGAAGCTTGATGATCTGCTTGTCTGTTCTCCAAGGATGCACTAATGTTTGGGGTATTCCTTGTTATTTCACCAATTGTAGTAGCTTCTCGAACTGTATGTATATTGCTATTGTTTTTCTTTCTGCGAGGACAATCTTTAAAATAATGTGGTTCACCACACTCCCAACACTTTGTTGGTTCTTTTTGGGAAGTTTCTTTGTTATAAAAAGTTGCAGGTTTTTCATTTTTGTTATCAAATGGATTCTAAGGCTTATTATTTATGTATTTATTTCCTTGAAACCTTTTTGTAAAGTTATTATTTAAAAAAATTCCTTCTTTTCTTCATGGATAAAACCTTTCAAATTTCTTACCTTTCCAATTTTTAGCATTTTCATTTCTGGTTTTATATTGTTCAAAGCACAATTTAGCATTACACATAGTTTCTTCTAAAGTCTTAGGATTGTCAAATTCAATCCTATCTATATATGAGGCAGGTAAAAAACTCAAGAAGTGTCATATCTTTGTTTTTTCATCCACAATATATGGTACATAGCGCAATAATCTTAGAAATTTACTGCAAAAGTCTTTCATGGTTCTATTTTCCAATACCAGTTCATAAAATTCTTTGTCCTTACCTTCATAATATTGTTCTCATAGGTATTGTTTCTTAAAATATCTTTTAAAAGTCTTCCAAGTGATTTTATGTTACTTGATATTTTTTACTCTTTTGATATCTTGCCACCAAATATCTGCCTTCTTAGTCAGATTATAGATGGCCATTCTTCCTTTTATTTGAGTTGAATAGTTATATATTTGAAATAATTTTTGCTTTCTAGAAAGACAAGCTTCTACCTCTTATCCAGTCTCAATTTCATCATTAAATATTGGAGGTTTTATCTTATTAAATTCTCCCATGATTTCATCATGACACTTATGTTTCTTTTTAGTTATTTGTTCCATTTTGGCGCTGTCCTCACTTGAAGTTTCAATTTCGTTAAAAACATATTCCATCGTAGATTTAGTGTGTTCAATTTTCCTAGACTTCTTCTTGTGCAGATTAGTTTTAGAATTACCAGAAAATTGACCTTTATTCTTGTTAGAATTCTAATTACACAATTTATCGAACAATATTGCGTTAAATTTTTCTTGTGTCTTTATGATTCGTTCTTCTCTGAGACCATGTACAATTTGAATTGATTCATATTTCTTATTATCCCTGCTTTCATTTAGATTAATCCATATATTTCCTTCACCAATGTTTCCTTGTTCAGGATTTTCTGGTGCATCCACCGATTTCCCCACCTGTATGTTGACGTCACGTCCACGTCACCTCTGTACCGGACGCCTTCACGTCACCTCTGTACTGGGCACGTGGCACCTTTTGGGTGGTTCCACGTGGCATCAACTGGGGGTTCCATGTGGCACTTTTTCATCGATCCACATGGTGCCTTGAAAATTCTATTGGCAAGTGACATGTGGCAGCCTCTGGTGCTACCACGTTTCATGATGACATCATGCAGACATCATTATGACATATTTATTCCTCTACGCTTTCCACATAGGTTGTACATATGATGACATCATCCTTACTGATGTTGATGTCAGCAATACGAACACTGACTCAAACTTGATGACTGGGCTAGGTTGACCAAAACTTTGACCATGAATATCTTTCAATCAGTAACTTTGTTTGATGAGTTGTTTGCATCGTTAGAAATCATGCGATGCACTCTTCATGATCATTCCATTTTAAGTGAGTTTTGGGAACTTTGAATGTTTTCCCTTTCGCTGTCTGTTGAATCCATTCTGAGCGTGCTGAGTTGCCTCTGTGAGTTCTGAGTTGTTTTTATCCTTCTATGGATCCTTTTTGGATCATGCCTTCCCACTGAGAGATTTTTAGACCACCAAAATATTTCATTAATCAACTACTAAGTGAGGGAAAAGTCCCCTCACTTTTTCCTTCTCAATCCACTTTTCCTTGCTAGGATGTGTGCCCTTTAATCCTACTAAAAAATAATCAAGATCACCCCTACGTGAAGTCCTCATCCTTCTGTCCAGGACGATATCTTCCTGTAACTCATCCAAGTACTCAGGTGAAAACTCATCAACTGAAGGTATTGAAACTTCCTCCTCCTGATCCATGATCATGGGAGGCTAAAAAAGTTTCAAGTTCTCTACGTTCACAACGGAGTAAATCTTCATATAAGGTGGAAGATATAAACGAAAAGAATTAGTGTCCCTTTTCTCCAAAATAGTTAAGGGTCCATATCAGATAGGATTGATTTTCTTTCCTTCACCCTTCAATCGTTCTTTGTTGATGTGAAGCCATACCCAGTCTCCAACTTGGAACTGATGATTAGCCCTGTGCTTGTCATGCCAACCTTTATACTGTTCTTGACTCTTCACTAATTGTTCCTTTACTGCCTGGTGTATCTGATGAATCCTTTGGATGAACTTATGGGCTCTGTCCTATGTTCATTCTTCATTCACATCATCATCTCTCCCATACATCAAGTCCAAATGAACCTTTGGTAGGTACCCAAAACAAGTCTCAAAAGGTGAAATCTGAGTGGATGAATGTAAATCTCAGTTATAAGCATGTTGTACATAGGATATTTGTTCATCCCATAACTTAGGATGCTTCTTGCAGTAGCCTCAAAACAATAATACCACTATTATGTTTACCACCTATGTCTGTCTGCCAGTCTGTGGATGAAAACAAGTGCTCCTCTTCAATTTGGTGTACATCATTCTCCAAAAGATAGTCCAAAAATCCCCAAGGAATCGAGTATCTCAATCCAAGACAATGGATGTGGGTAACCTAAAGTGAAGCCAGACATACTGAAAAAAGAGATTAGCATTCTGATCACTAGTGATCTACTTTTTACATGGCATCAAGATACACATCTTGTTGAACCTATCCACTACAACATACAAATAATCATGACCCCCTTTAGTCATTGGTAAACCCCATAAATAATCCATGGAAATTATTTTCCATGGATGGGATGGAACATGAAGTGGTGAGTATATCCCCAATTTTATATTAGTGGGATTACAAGTAAAACACATCACACACCCTTTTACATATTTAGTTATAATTGCTTTCATTTGAGGCCAATAACAAAAGCTCTGCAAATGAGCCATAGTTTTTCCTACCCCAAAATTCCCACATACAAGAAGCATGAGATCCTCGTATTACATGGACTCGTTCACTTGTAGGAATACATAGCTTCCCAAGATGATAAAGTAATTTTCCCTATAGACAATAGTTCTCTACCTATGCACCATGGGTTATCTTCTCATATACTTCTTTAAAAGTCTTCATCGATGGCATATTTCTCTACATAGCTATCACGAGATAAATAAGTATTCTTCAATACAATAGAAGCAGTAATAGGAAATCTATAAAACATATCAGCTACCTTGTTATTTGTACCCTTCTTGTACTTGATTACCAAATGATTTTTTTGTAAAAAACCAATCCATTTGTAGTGTCGATATTGTTGCAGTTTGGTCTATCCTTGAAGACACTGTAAGGGTTGGTGATCTGTATGTATAATTGTTTCCTTCCCTAACAAGTAATGCTTCCATTTATTTACGCTTTTAACTAATGCATACAACTCTTTATTATATGTAGGATAGTTAACAACAACTTGGTTAAAAGTTTCAGAGTGGTAACAGATAGGCTTATGATATTGCATCAATGTTGCACCCATGGCATATCCGTTGGCATATGTCTCGATATTGAACGACCGTTGAATATTCGACAATGCTAATATTGGTGCGGTACTTATATTCTACTTCAAAGTGTCGAAAGATATTTGTTTCTTTCCTTCCCACTAAAAAGTGTTCTTCACACTAGTTAAGGCATGCAAAGGAGATGCTATAAAGGAAAAGTTGGGAATGAATCTCCTTCAATACTAGAAAACACCCAAGAAGCTCCAGATCTCGGTTATACTTTTTGGCTCAGGACAATTTACAATTACATCAATTTTGGAAGGATCAATCTTTAATTGTCCTCCACCCACGATATGACCTACGTATACAAGTGCAGTCTTGAAAAATTCACATTAAGACATTTTCACATACAACTTTTCCTTTGAAAAGTATCCAATACCTACTTTACATGCCTTACATGTTCATCCAAAATCCCGCTAAAAACAAGAATGTCATCTAAATATACAATCACAAAGTCATCCAAGAAAGGCATGAATACATCATTCATCACACGCATGAAAGTTGTCAGAGCATTACAAATCCCAAACAACATAACTAACCACTCAAACAATCCCTGTTTGGTTTTAAAGGAAGTACTCCAGGCATCCTGTTCTGGGACTCTGATTTATGGATATCCACTATAAAAATCCAACTTAGTGAAATAAACATCATTCTTCAATTGATCAAGTAAATCATCTATATGAGGAAGAAGGTATCGTTTTTTCACAGTGATTTTATTTAAAGCCTAGTAATCGACAAACATTATCCATGTTCCATATTTCTTTGGCACCATCAAGATCAGAGAACCACAAGGTGATGAATTGGGCCTAATGACCCCTTGATCCAATAAGCCCTGTACCTGCTTCTTGATCTTTGTCATCTCCACGACTGACATCCTGTACATGCCCAATTACGAAGAGGAGAATCCTACTAAAGATGTATCTCATGTTGGATTTCCCTCTTAGGAGGCAATCCATTTTGTTTGTAATATCCCCAAAAATATTAGAATATTAAATTCTAAGTGTACTTGGGAATAAATTTCCATTTTTGGAAAATTCGGATTTAGAAATTATTTGCCATTTATGGCTAACAAGAATTTGGAATTTTATTATTGTAATTAATTATTTGATGATTGTTGGGAAAAGATTTGACTTGCCCAACTAACTTATTTTATTTTGACACATGTGAAAGACAACATTTTTATAAATTAAATGTTGGAAGACAAATGGAACAACCAGGTTAAAAATAGATGACCATGACTCCATGAGTGGGGAATAGATTTGAGTTACCTGAAGGCTAATTTTTACAAGTGGAAAATGTGGGATTTGACCACTAGCAGCCCCTAAAAATCAAGCATTTGTAAAGTTTCAAATTTCCCAAGGAGGGAAGGAAATACCTAGGCACAAGAGGCATATAAAAATAACATATGGAGGAGGCAGGACGTTGCTTGGTATGTTGAAAAAAGGAAATCTATGTTTACTGTTATGAGCAATGTGAGTGTGAGGAAAAGGAATTTATGAGTTGTGGATGGTGACTGTAGCTAAATAGGATCATTTTCATTTTCCCTTATGGACTCATGGTCTGGCTAGGGGGTGAACATGGAAAGTGAACTTGGTTGTTTTGTTCTACGGTTGGGTGGAACGTGGTTGTTTCATTTGTATCCCAGCATTAGGTTTTCATATATGTACCTTGACTTGCATTCCTTGTCAATATTATGTTTCATTATTAATTTTTAGGAATGTGATGGATTATGTGGTGATGGTATATATATGTGTGTGCTCACCTTGCAGAAATAACATAGCTATTTTATGTTCATATTAATCATTAAATAGGTTTATACATATATATAAATGACTGTATATACACATATATGTATTCATACATAAATAAATTATAGACATGTTGTATGTTCCTATTTGTCATTAAACATGGATATATAGATATAAATGACTGTATATACATAAATATGCATTCATACATAAAGGAAAAATAGAATTGTTGCTATGTTCCTATTGACCATTGATTTATATATGTTGAATTTCTATTCAGATCGGTATAACACCACAGAGAATAGATAGAAAGAAATAACAATTTGAATACAATTTTCATTACTACAGAATACATAGTGATGAAATCAAAGTATCTTACAAAGTCTACCCTTGTATTGAATCAAGCATTGTTCAAAATATTACAGTATCATAGACCAAAGACTCCACAGTCACGTGTAATGTAACAGAATTCTAAGAAGCACATATAGAACCACGTTGTAGTCTAAGTAAGGTGCGTTATATCATAACTCAAATACCTTTCGAGAGACAGTTCTCCTTCTTCTGCTTCCCTCGATGTGTATAACTTGCAAAAGGAGAACCGACGAGGGTTTAGTAAACTATGCTAGTATTTAATGGAAATCAAATAGTAAGAATAAGACGAGGATGGTACTTAGCTTGAGTCTGCGAAGTTCAGATCACCTTTGTTCTTGGGATATATTCTGCCCACGATCCAAGAGGAGGAGGAGTGGACCCAAAATCGGCTGATGGGTACCATCGCAAAACAAAACATGACCCCATCATTAATTTAATGTAACCATGCATAAAGAAATTCACTTATAAAATAGAGAGAAATGACAGTGAACAATTATTCATGAGTAAACAGTGAATAGATTTAATCAACATGAAGCACATTTTAATAGATATCAAATCCCTGGTTATTGTTCACGATAAATAACCAAGATTAAATAACATTACGGAATGGACCCAATACATAGTTTTAAATCATGACTGTGTAAAGCATTGATCGAACCCTATGAGTGGTCGACATAGATGACCCCTTTCATAAACGTTTTCTCTAACCGACGAGAGTTTAAATGGCCACGGGAAAATCCACAGAGGCAAACTATTTGCAATCCAAATGATATAGGAAATGTATTGTTTCGAACGATTAATGACCTACTAATTTTTCTATATAGGATGTAATTTATGAATTACGAACAGAGGGTCGATGTTTTATATATATATATATATATATATAT
>JZKD02S0334522.1:175143-185838 GCA_000966675.3 Picea glauca
GTTTCCATATGTTGGTTTATATGGTAAACAACTTATATATATTTATAGGAATAACATCAGTAATATGGTATTCATGCTCTAGTCGATACAGTAAGAAATGTATATCATATTGGATAGTGCAACGTTATGGACATACTATATGTTAGTCTATTGTCCATAGTTTATTACGAATTGTAATTTTTTTGGATAGTATGACTTAACATAGATATGATAGTTATTCTAAGGGCTATGATAGCCTTGGTCGCAAACGTCTTAATTACAAAGAAGTACATGATTCTAATCCAACAACGATGATAAATTTACTCTGCATATAATAAAGGAATAAAGTTATGCTTTGATCAAATATTGAAGAGTCAAGGAGCTTTAACGTCACCTAACATTTTTTTTTTAATTTGGAAAATTTGGGGTACACTACATGGTTCCTGAAAAATATCATCATACTTAGAAACAATATAAATTAATTTTTTTTTATGAGATGGATCACATCCTTGGAAAGCATCGAATGTCATGTCATCTTTCTCTTTGACGACCATGAGTACATATCTCTTATTAGTGGTTATGAGTCTTTTCATTTGTCCTACACTAACAATTGTCGAATTTACCCTCATGTTGTGAGCTCTAACAATATATTCCACTCCCCCCTTAGTAAGGTGGTGTTTGTTCTCATGACGAATAAATACTACTTTTCTATCATAAAGATAAGGACTGCCCAATACTATGCCACATATCTCAAGTGGTACAACATCCAAATCTACTTCATCAATCAACTTTGAAGCAATAGCAAATCTGATCCTACATTGTTTGGTGACATTAAGTTTTTCTTGATCACATACCCAACCAAGAGGATAAGGCTTTAAATATGGTTTCGTTACCAAAAAAATCTTCTTGACAAGTAATTCATATATTAAGTTTACTCGGGAACCCGGATCAAATAATGTATCTATCTTAGTATGTTTAGATTCAACTCATATATGAAATAACTCATTCCTCTTTCGTTTATCAATATGAGATTCATCATTGGAACTTGAACTAGGATGAAGAGAATCTTTACATTCTACTACAGTCACTGTGATCTTTCCTTCATCTCCTAATTCAGAACCAAGATCTTGCTGCACTGTAGCAACGGTCTTTGTCTTCCCCTTTCCACTGAACTGTTTTGGTTTCTTTTCTCGATGTAGTTTCCAACAGTGTTCTTCATCATGACCACTCTTCTTGCAATGAGTGCAAGATGGTTTACCCCCTTCTCTCATTACTGTAGCGGTCTTCTTGTCCTTCCTTTTAAACTTCTTGAAAGTCATTCATAGGAAATTGGATGGTTTCTTCATGGGATCTTCTTGAACATGTTTCCACCTATTTTCAGGGTGAGGGGCTTGCACACAAACTTCGTCAAGACTAGTGGGGTTAAACAAGAGAAACGTATGATGGATATAACTATGAATCACGCCAATATACTTCATTAAAGTTTCATAAGAATCCAATGGAATATTCAATGCTAGAGATTTCTTCCTAAAGTCTTCTGTGAAACTTTGTACAGTCTGACCTTTACTCTGCCTTAAATTTTTCCATTCTATCATTGCTTTATGAAAATACCCTAATGAATAAAATTGCTTCCTTATCTATGTTTTAAATTCCGACCATTAGGAAAGAAGATTACCACACTTACTTTTGTCCTGTAGCTTGCTCTCCCACCATAAGAGAGTGGTGCCTTCCAACCGGAGAGAATCCAGCTGCACTTTAACTTCCTCTTCGTCAATATGTTGAACATGGCAATATACTTCAACTTGTCGGATCCAATTATCTAGTTTTTCAGGATTAGCATCTCGATTAAAGATAGGTAAAGAAAAATTTACATCAAGCTTTAATAATGGTTTCTTAAAAGAGGCTTTATGGCTAGAATGTTGAGAGTGATGAGAATGATCAGAGGAAGAATAACTAGAACTTGAAGGCAAAGATGGAGGCTCAGGAGGGTCTCCTCCATCCCCTTGGTTTACCGAAGCATCATCATCTGCATGTGCTTCCTTTTTCTTCCCTTTCTTCTTCATCCTCTTCTCCTAATCTCCATACATTCATTCAACCATTTCTGACATGCGATAAAAGACCATGTGAAATTATTTCTCCCGTTCATCACACTTGTCCTCTTCTGCCATCTTCTTCCTTCGGGATGCACGACCAAATTCAGGATTGAAAGTATTAAGAGTTCCTTCACCCTACTTATGCTTGGCCCTAGTAAGCATTCATACTCAACAATTCAAGTCAAAGACAACTGCACTGATACCAATATTATCCAGGATCTTTTCGTAAGGTGACTTATTAAAGAATTGTATTGAATGGGCATAAACTAAAATACACCATAAAGAAGGAAAATATCAAAAAGAAAGAGACATAATCATGCAATATGAACACAAAGAACTTGATAATGGATTTCGTTCCTGGTGGACTACGTCTTCGCGTCCTGCTCTCAAATGGGTAGGTCTTTTTATTAACTCCACACAAAAATTGGGCAAAATACATAAGTATACATCATTATAGAGTTAAGCTACAAATTTTTTGCTCAGATCAGAAAACTAACACCACCACTACGTTTGTGGCGTCATTTTACCTAAAAATGACTGTCTCCATGCCTCGATCTGAGTCTAACACTTTTAGGCCCAAGAGACACCTCTACCTCGGTTTGTGTGCCACTGCCTCTGCAAATGAATGACTGGACTGTCTCAAAATCCATGCCAATTCTAGAAAATCGTGCCCAAATCTGTACAGGCTTGCTTGGTCTGCCTCTTCTATATCAAACTCTAATGAACACCCCTTTTTATAATAAAATTTGGTGGTTATGCAATAAGTGAAGTCGTTGGTGGAGTGGTTAGCGGAGGCTATGTTAAGAACTTAGTTGGCGGAGGTCCTGAGGTGGAATCCCATGGGTCTCCCCTTTTGGCAAGTTGTTAAAACATATAGCAGAGGTTTGGGAGGTGGTTTAGAAGAATAATTGGTGGAGATGCTATGCTATTTCTGGCTTTGGTTTTGGTGGTTGGTTTATTTAAATGGCGGGTGGATACATGTAGAAAAATATGCCATATATAGCGGAATCATCTCCATATTTGGCAGGGTTTTGATATTTATATTTTTTTAAATATTTGCTCACGGGCCCTCCTTGGGCATTTCAGGGGTGCCACATGGCACCCTCTGATTGGGCCACGTGGCATCCGTTGATTTCCCCACCTGTATGCTAACGTTACGGTTGTATCAGACACCTCCACGTCACCTCCGTAATGGACATGTGGCTCCTTCTGGGTGGTGCCACATGGCACTTTTTTACCGGTCCACATGGTGCCTTAGAAAGCCTATTGGCAAGTGACACGTGGTAGCCTCTGGTGCTACCACGTGACATGATGACATCATGCTAACGTCATCATGACACGTGTCATCCTCTGTGATTTCCATGTATGTTGTACGAATGATGAAGTCATCCATACTGGTGTTGACATCAGCAGTACGGATGTTGACTCATCTCTCCTGACTGGGCTATGTTGACCAAAACTTTGACCGCGAATATATTTCGATCCGTAACTCCGTTTGACGATCCATTTGCGTCGTTAGAAATATTGCGACACACTCTTCACAATCATGCCATTTTCACTGAGTTTTGGAAACTTTTAATTTTTTCCCTTTCATTGTCTGCTGAAGCCATTCTGAGTGTTCTAAGTTGCCTCTATGAGTTATGAGTTGTTCTTAACCTTCTCTGGATCCTTTTTGGATCACTTATTCTTCACTTCTAAACTATTATGTAAAAGAGAAACATATCAAAAAGTTAGAGGCACACGGCCTGCAGGCTCACAACTTGGACCTTCAAATAAGTATTGTTGGAGAAAATCAGTGTTCAGATCACCATGGCTACTTATTTTGGAGCTCATATCGCCATTGTTCTTGATTTCATTGGAGATGGAGGCTAGATTTAACATGATGCATATATGAGCCCTTGATGATTTCCACGAGTTATTGCATCGAACTTCGACCCTTGTTACAAAATTCCTGTCAAAGATTAGCTAAGTCTTTGAAACAGAACTAGACAATCTATTTGCAGACTTGGGTTAGCATAGCCCAAGTAAGTCACTAAAATATCTTTGTCCATTTCATTGAAACTTTATTTTATTGCTTCATTATTTTCCTACCAAGAACAATAAGAATAATAAAGGTAAGATGTACCAGGATTCAAATCCTATTTTATTCTTGTAGCGGTGCTATGGCATAGCCCACGAAACCATTCGTTATTGCAATAGTTGAATATGAAGATGCAGTGGCACTGGATCTTGAAGAAATTCACGTATTGGCTAACATTGCATGCATATTCATCAAGCAGACCACAGAACCAGTCGGTGTTTCTGACATCGCAAGTTTATAAAGCTCTGGAGAGAATTTGTGTTGTGAAAGGACTTGAGATTGCATTATATGCCAAATAATCAAATTCATGGGATCAATACTTCTCACAACCATTCACTCAGACATGAGACTCCTCTTCGTGCAAACACGCCAACAATGCATCCAGATTTGAGTGGGAAAGATGAGGATCGATCTCTACGTACATGACACATTAAGACCTATGGGAGTTGCTCGAATCTTCTTGCTCGTACAAAAATGCATATTGGACGCCACTTATCATGACAATAAAAGTGGGTATCCTCCCAAATACGTTCCAAAGGGATTCTTGGCAGCATACATCGGGGATCACCAAGAGGAACAAAAGCGGTTTGTGATCCCTGTATGTTATTTCAACCACCCACTCTTCATGACCCTGGTGTATTTTATTGATTAGTTGTTCAATTTTCAGGACATTTTGTTTGATAACAACGATAGAATTATAGAGTACGTGGGGAATACATGGACTGCTCTCTCTCTTAGCGATGGAAATCCTAGGATTTGGATGGATTTCATTTCTCGAATGGGCTCTCTCTATACTATAATTGTAACGGAGGAGAATTTTTTCCAAAGGGAAGAAGGGAGAAAAAAGACTACCTTGGAATTGAACTTGGCTCTCTTTTGAGCTTCATGGTTTAGTGGCTTTCTTCTGAGCTTCGGGGATTAGTGGCAGTTCTTCCATGGTCCATACCTTGAGCAGAGAGGTTATGTATGCCTCCACACATTACCTATGCAGGAAACAATATGACAAGTGGCGAGCTAAATCGGTTTTGAATGCTAAGCACCTGGATAGTTTCGATGTACATATTAAATAAATTTATCTTAAATAATGAACTTTAATCATTTAAAAACACCTTTCATTCATTTTAGAATGATTGAAGATGAAAAATGGTGTTGTATTATTCCCGTTGACATCCTAGGCTTCTTTTGACCAGGTTTAACATCATGAAGTACACATTCTTGATATTTATTGTGCACCTGAAATGTTTGAAATGACAAAATCTATACGGTGAGCTAGAAAAATCAATCTATTATACGGATGACATTGGGAGCATGAGTTTGTAGCGATGTGGTAATAGTGAATTTACATAAATGTAAAAATGTTTTTTTAATCAAAGTGAAAAATTGGAGTTTCTTTAACCGTTCGTAATATTGGGTGTTGCTCTCGGATTTGAACCCTTGCATAAGATAATATATTTTAAAAGAATGTTGGGGTGACCATAAGTTATTATCTCTTTATAATCAACTCAAGCATACCTGTGATTAATGTTAACGTTTCTTCAATGCTATTCAGAACGGTTGGTGTAATAGAAGGTCCATAAACTAGGGATGGCACTATTTTCACTAATTCAATCCTTTGATCTGACCCAAATTGAAGAGTTGTTTTCTTTGCTAATGTCTTCGCCATATAATACTTATGAACATCAAATATATTTGTCTTGAGTTCCATTAATAATAAACATAAAGATTCGAGATTTGAATTCAACAATAGTTGCATACTTGCTGAGAAAGAGGCTTTTCACGCCTGATGAGATCGGCGACGGTCCAGCAGGATTTGTCAACGCAGGCCCTGAATTTGTCATTGTCATTCAATAGAAATGTTGCGGCTGTGACGGGGGATGAAAGAAATTAACCTCCGCATCGATCACTTGTGACAGGGGATGACAGAAATTAGCGGTGGCTCTCAACCTTGAACTTAATCCGATTGTAGATTCGACGCACCTCTCTTCCCATAACCCATCCTTCGCAGTGCGTCTTTAACACTCTTTAATCATCCAAAAATGCATATGAACTTTCGTAGATGCATATTAATGTTGGCAGGTACTTGCAATGTGGCTACTCTCTATCTTGTTTTATCAATTAAAATACTTGCAATGTGGCTACTCTCTATCTTGTTTTATCAATTAAAATAGTAAGTTTAACAAAATTGTTTTGTTTTTTATAATGTTTTTTTTTGTTAATCAAATGTACAACTTTTTTTTCTATTATTACATATATTTAACTATATGATGATAAATGAGAATATCATATAAAAAATAGTACATATCTAAATAAATAAATATTTTTTATTTATCATATTTTAAATTAACCATAATATGATGATAAATGAGAATATCATATAAATAGTATTATATTTCTAAATAAATAAATAAATATATTTGTATTTATCATATTTTAAATTAATCATAATTAATTAATAGTTTGAATCTCTTTTTCTTAAAATATTGTGTCTTGCATTAACTTGGAATGTGGATTTTCAAATATTATGTTTCACATTAAGTTGGAATGTGGAATTTAAATTTAAATTTAGAATTAATCATTTTCTTTCTTTACAATGCACTCAATCCCAAAGATGTCATAACATTTTCTATTACTTGCAAATAACTAATAGAAATTTTTTGAGGAATAGAAGTATATTGTTGAAGGAGTCATCATAAAATAATACTTGGTATTCTCCTAATTAAATTGGGAGTTTTAAAGAAATATAAGTATATTATGGAAAGAGCCATGATAACAAAAAATACTTAATATTTTTTTAATTACTTTAAAATTATGAAAAAATAATGTAATATAAAAACTTATTAAAAAAAATAGAGTATGAACATTATACAAGTGTATGTCTTATTGAAGTTATTGGATATCTTTGATCAATGTTTTCCTTTTATATAATATATATTATGATGATGATAATTAATGTCTACTAAGACTGAATTAGTCTATTGGATCTTAAGAGGGTAAGTGATTACTTACAATTCTTTAGAATTTTGTTTCTATGGTTGAAAATCATTAAGAGAAGCTTTCCAAGATGACTATAGTTTTGTTGTGTTAAGAGGTTAGGAAGGTTGGGAGTGTGACAAATATTTTGAAAATGAGATCTAATCTAGGTATAGGCTAGATAATCTAAGAGAAAGTGATTTTCATCTTCAACCTTCTTAGTGTCACAAAGGTGACACACTCTTTTATCCCATGGCATTTTAGGAATTGACCAATGCTTAGTTTCACTATGGATCTCGTGAGAATTTGTTCTTATATTAGTGATGCTTATTTTTTTATTTACACTTGTGAGATGAGATAGATAATTTTGATCTTCTAGATTAGGGTTGATTACATCCTCATAATACCTTAATTTTATTTTTTCCTCTAACTCTTTATCACACCTCATTTTCTCCTTAAATTTTGATTTGATGATATTTTTAATAGTATATTTATTCTGCAAAATGGTGTCTTCCATGATTCCCCAATAGTTTATCCAAGACCGAGCATCTTTATGCCATCCTCGCTTGAGTCTATGGTGGTTATGACTCGATTTTGAAGCAATTTTAGGAAGCCTCTTATCTTCCATGTTATTTAACTTGTTCTTATACATTAGGTATCTACTCATAGTCATCCTCCCAATGGGGGAGAGAATTTTTTATAAGAGGAGGATGGGATTGTAACAACCCCTCCGTTATGACTAGGAAAGAGAAGCATAAAAGGTAAAATCAAAATTGCATTACCAAATTAACATCAACAATATAAATCATAGCAACGCAAAATCAACGACATCATAAGTAAAATCATTACCAACTACTCATCATTTGAAATCAATAATGACACATTCAACACATTAACATGAAGGATAGTGACACGTACACATAAATCGTATCGTCGCTTAACATATCACTGTCAAATTGAAACAATTTATATACAATGATCAACTAGATAATGAATATTAAAATGACTACCCTCCAAACCTACCCTACAAGGTGAGGACCTCCTGGACATGTAAGCAATGCTCAAGTATAGGATCCAATTGATTTTGACCATTTAAGGTCTCAGGGCGGGCGATTGTTCTAAGGTACAAGGAGTTGTCTACATCCCACCGATAAAATCAAGTCCAAAACTAACTAGTTCAATCAATCAACATCATTATTGTTCATGGAATAAGAGAATTTAAATTACTCAATCATTTATACATCTATATCATTCATGACACATGAGAAATCTACTTTATCTTACATGGCGCAGGAGAATATAATTAATAAATCAATCATATGACAACATTATTCTAAGGGCACAAGTATAATAAACTTAAATTCATTTTCAAGGCGCAAACATACATCTACTTTAGTTCAAGGCGTCGAATAATCAACTGTTGAATTCAAGAATAAATCCTCTTTATTTTCAAGATCCGCGCGTGATCTAATTACTGAATTGAGCATAAATCAACATCATTAAATGCACACATTTCATTTTAATCACTTAATTCAACATATATCATCCTTATTCATTGCACGCAAATAATCTAATGATTTAGTCACAGCATAATCCATGGCAAAAGGAAATGAGATGCTCAAACATTGTTCATTAGCATTTTGGTAGCGTAAGACGTAAACTACACACATGACCATTCAAACGCCACTTTTATATCATGGCACAAATAATTGTCCATGAATTTTAAGGCACAAAATAAGTAATCTAATCTATAAATTTCATGGCGCATGAGGATAATTACAAAGCAATCACACATCAACTTTATTTAAGGTGCATGAGTAGTCATCAATTTTATTCATTATGCAAGGAAATCTGATCTTAAAAATCAACCATACGTCACATTAATTTGAGGCACGAGAGAAATCATCAGATTCAAAATCAAAAGGGGATATAAATATGTAATCATCCATACACTTCCTTTATTATTATTTCCAATCATTACAATGATGAAAGGTTCCTTTGCATGAAGTCTTCTCACCATTATATGACCAACTAAAGGTTTTTAACTAGCTTCTATAGGAAGATACTAAGAATGATAAATCCATACAAGATTACAACATATAAAAAAAAGGGGACCTTACGGAGGGGAATCATCATAATACCACTTCCAATTAAATGAACAAGTAAGATTGCAATCTACTATAATATTCCACTATCGTGAATCCTTTTGACTTCCAATTCTTCCACCTGAAGGTGAGTTTTAATTTCGTCTTTATAATGATTCAAAGGGATCTCCTTCAATGAATGGTGGAAACCATTGTTGTAGACAATTGTGCAAGTGAAGAGATTATTTACAACCTTAGGGTTTTTTCATTCCAAGAATGGCGGTCAAAAACTGCCAGGAGGATGGGTGAATATTATTACAAACAACACCAAGATAGAAGGAAGGATTTTGTATGGGATTCTCTCCCCTTCAGCTGAACATAAAAAAAAATCACAGAGATACAACAAGTCGCAGAGGATACTCAAAGTCGTAGAGATATTTTGCGACAAGAATTTTTGGTGTTTTCATGTTTAAAGGACACAACACAGAGGATACAAACGCAGAGAAGGATTATGCTAACTTCATTGGGTAAAGCTGTGAAGACGCAGGGCAGTTCCAGGTCGTCAAAAATGCAAGGTAAGGAACCTATGAGACCAACAAAAATTCAGCAAAATAATGAATAAAACTGTTGAGTGTTTAATGAATCATATAGTCAGCACTCTCCACAAAAACACAAGGAAATAATGAATAAAAATCCAAAGAAAAATTCACACGGTTTCCTGGGAAAATCGTAATAAGAAGACTTAGTAAATTCATAGGGGAATAAATGATTAAAATATATATCAAAAAGGAGGTTCAGAGATCTGGCTCCTCCCCTAAACCGCGGATTAAAAAGGGTATAAAATCATTGGCAAGAAACATAGAGGATACTCACCCAAATGGAAAAGTGGAACACAAAGATTACAGCTGAAACGCCAGGTAAGAAATACGCCAGGAAGGAAAGGAGTTTCTGGGATAATTTAATTACCACCACAGAGATTGATTCAAGGAATTGAAACACATGGAGAAGCATGAAATTTAGGGAGAAAGGTTCCAAAAACGTAGAGGTAAGATGTTCGCGGGACAAGGGAACACTCGTTGACCTAGCAAGGTAAGATGTTCGCATAGGTAATATGATCGCATAGGTAAGAGGTAATTAACAAAAATCGTAGGGAACGTGGTTTTAACACCTCAAAGACAGAGAAAATAAATTCATGGAGCATTGAACATGCAACGTTAGGCGAATCGATTTAAAACCGCAGAGACAATTTATCGACTCGGAATTAAAAGCGCAGTGTAAGACATGTATAACATAAAATGAAGGGTTATAATCATAGTGTTATAATCTTTAGAAATTGTTGGGCAAGAGGGAGAAGAAATTCATAGAGATCTTATGCAAATTACAGAGGATTTAAATCCATTAAACGATTGTAGAGGTTACATTCAATTCGCATAGGGAAAAATAAATTCGCAGAGATCTATGAACTTAGTAGAACCATTTTATTCTATAA
>JZKD02S0334522.1:185888-203827 GCA_000966675.3 Picea glauca
TCTCCCTTAGCCCCCTGAGCTGCAAAGGCGCCACGCAAAAAAAAAACCAAAAAACTCTATCTCCTAGCTTTCCTTGCAAGGTAGAGATACCACTCTCTTTCTTGAGCTAGGTATCCCAACTCTCACAAGTAAAACCAGTCAAAGAAATTCTGGGAGCATAACTTTACCAATAATCCGTGTGATCCATTTTTCCTCTTTTCAATTTGCTTTGTAGGAGTTTTCTTCATGACACATTCCTCTTGCACATTTAATTCACTTTTAATTAATTAATTTAGAATTATTCCCCCCATACACTTGTCACCTGTTCCCTTAGTTGCACGAATAAATCCACTATTTAATTTAATTAAATGTCAGTTTCCCTCACCCATCCTAAAAGCACTCCTAAAATTACTCCTAGTTGTCCCTTTATTCCCTCTATTTCCCTTTTAATGATTGATGCATTTCTAAAACTTAGTTTTGTTTAATTTAGGAAAGGTCTTTAGTTAGACTAGACTAGATACCTTTTTATGCTTACACATTGATTATTTATTCCTTTCTCAGCTAAAATTATAATTTAGTATTTACTTGCACAAATGTATTAATCATTCCTTAGTATTTTTTTTTTTTCATTTATTCTTGATTTGATTGAATTCATCCTCTCATCATTTAATTTAAAATTTTTAGTTTTTAGTCTACTCACTCACTTGACTTAGGCTTAGTTAAATATTTATTTGTGAATGCCTAGACCCTTAGGGATTATGGTTAATGAGTTCATTCTTTATTTAATTACTTAATCAATTAATTAATTTAGTAGGTTCTCAAGGTATTAAGGTTTAACATTTGCTCACATTTTCTAGGCCAGCTAGGTTCAGTGGCTCATTTTTTTTATACCGTGATGTGCCCTTCAAGACACACTCCGGGCTCCAAGGGTTCCACTCACCTTTGATTCAAATTTTAATTTACGCGACGTTCCCTTCAAGATGCACTACATGCTCCAAGGGTGCGACTCGCCTTTGGCTGGTTTTGGTAGTTTTACAACCCTTGGAAGCAATACTCCATTCAGGTGACCTTGTAAGAGAATGAGGGCCTCTAAGGAATAAGGACCCTGCCTTATTGTGCACCCCTTAGAATCTTCGTTGGTGGTTGTCTCAGTCTTCCCTCATGACATTGTGGATCTCTCGAACTAAGTAATTGTTAACCTACAATTTGAGCCACGACGAGAGTGTTAGTAGGTTGTGTTATCCCCGCTTTTTAGGGATAACTAGGAGATAATGTCTCGAGGCCCACAAGTCCCAGACATGGTGTACCGAGAGCAGGATTGACCTGATCATGGCCCTGGAGGGCCCATCCTTTTCTTCTTCCATCAGATTTGTCTTGTCAGCAGCAGCAACATCCATCACCATCGGCTTGGTCTTGTATCAGAAGAGGTTCTTGCTCATGAGGTAATTGGTCCAGGTATCATGGTATGTGTCACTTTTGATCATTGAAACCTTTAAATATATGCATCTCATTCCTTTTATCTCTAACAACTGCTTGGATCTTACATTATCCCACTTGACCATGTTTGGGGAGATTGACAGGGTGCCATAGAAAGCCTGTGCCCATAGGTCTTGGTTTTCCACTGGGGGGATTTCTTAAAAGCCATCGTTCTCTCCCATCATAGCACCACTATTTCATATTATCTCCCACTCATTTATCCCATTCCCCTTGTCCGGGCATTGGGTTGACCTATTTGTAGGATTGCACCTTATCTCGTGGGAAGAAGGGGCTAAAGGCCCAGAAGGTAAAAGCAGCTAGTAAAAGACAAAAGCCTAAAAATGGAACCTTGAGATGCTTCGCCCAAGGATCCCCGAGAAGGCAATAAAATGCCTCTCAACAAGAAACAAGAGGGACCCAGAAAATAACAAACAAGACCTAGTTAGAGGATAGGGGGTCTCATCACAAGCCAACCTATTAGGTTCATCGGTACCTAACAGTATGACATTGGCACCATCTGATTACCACACCAGGGTAGTGACCTTTGGTTGCATGGCCAAGGGAAAGGGGGTCTCATCACAAGCCAACCTTCTCATATCTGTGAAAATACTTGTGGGTAACACTGTCATCTCTGGTCACCATGCCAAGGCAGTGTCCTCTGGTTAGCCCTTGAATAAAAAAGAAAAAGAAAATAAAAGAATAAAGCAAGAAAAAGAATAAAGGCAAGAACAGGCTTGGAAAAAATGCATCCATGACAGGTATAGCTCGCCTTCTACAAAGGCACCCACATATAACATTATGCATCCTTGGCCCACACTGCACCCACATGTCTGGACATCCCCTAGCCTCATCACCTCACTTACATGGCTTGGATGAAATCTTCCTGGGAACTTTCCTTTTCATGTGGATACTAGCCCAATAGGATGTCTTGTCTTTTCCTCCAATCTTCTATTGCAGGTTTTTGTAATGTCTTTGATCTATTGATTGATGTATCAGGGTTTTTATGCAGATGTTTAATAATATTGATGATGAGATGTGATTAACATTTCTATGATCCCGCTGACTGATGACTCCATGGAGGGCATAGCTTTTGATGTGCAGGACCATGCCCAGCAGACAACTACCATTTGGACCGGTACACATGGGGAGATGACCAGTTTGGACCTCCATGCGGTTGAAGAGCCCACCAGATGGATGTTGAGACCCCATCAGGGGGTAGAGATAGGATGGACATGGATCGAGGCTTTTTCACCGAAGAGGAAGAGGACGTTCCATTAGAGGCACTTCGGCATGACTAGACCTAGGGGGAATGACCCATTTTTAGTGGAACGCTAGCCTTGGAAGGCTTAGGACATCCCCATCTTCACCATAATGTCATCCAGCTTCATGGACACCTTTGGAGGCAGACTGGGCAGCAGTGGCACGTGTGGCATGTTGGAGAGGCCCCTGGGGGGCTAACGTTTTTCTCCTGGATGTCTCATTTTCCCTAGAAAGGGATAACACCTCCCTTGAAGAGGATTTTACTCTCTTTGCAGCTCAATTAGGGTTTTAATTTGACAATTTAATGTAAAAACAATATTCTTTTGGTATTAAGGCTTTGTCGGCCTTTTTATGACCTACAAAGTAAAATTAGGTCATTGATACACTATATATTGAGGGTTTTGACTCTCATTTTATCATCATCTTTCACTCACCACTTGGTGAGGTCTGAAATTTGTTCCCCATTTGGGTTATTGGATGATTTGAGGAAGGCGCACTTGTTGAAGGAAGAGATTTTTGGCATTCTATGATGTTTTTCTTGAAGGAAGGTGTTACAACTAGGGTTTGAATGATTCTTTTCTTGATGATTTGTAAGTATTTTTCTACAAAATTTCTTGATTGAATGGTTGTAGTTTAATTTCTTGCATCTATTTGTAAATATTGTTGAATCAAAACCCTAGGGGACAAACACACAAGTAGGTCATTGTCTCATGTCCACTGATAGAAAAACTTTTAGCCATTGAAGAAGAAGAAGAGAGCCTAGCCATAGCTACACTCCTTTTTCTTCTTCCCTTAAGCTACCCGTACCTTTTGACTTCAAGAGGAAGAGGACGTCCCAGGCCTAGGTTATCTACACCTAGGGCCGTTTTCTTTTAGGGTTTGATGAAAGAGCATTGCCTTAGCAACACTCTCCCTATTTAAACCCTCTTGTCTTGACTTTTCTTTTCATTGAGATAGTTGTTTACCGCGAAGGAGGAGAGAGTACGAGGCTTTTCTTTAGCAACACCGGAGTGAGCTTCTCTCCCCTAGGGTTATGATTTTGGATCCATACTTTAGCAACACTTCAAAACTTATCCCTCTAGTCCTTTAAAATATCATCTCCTTCAACTTTTGTGTTCTTCACCTATGACTCCATTAACCCTAAGGCACTGATCTAGGACCTCCAACATTGAAGTAGAATTGGATCCAAACACTCTCAAACCTCTTTTGAACTGAAACCTTAACTACACTAACACTAACCTACTAACCCTAGAATGTTGATGTCACCCTTGGTTATTTCATCTTGATGCAGTAACGTTTCATTTTATAAGAAATTGAATGGTAGTTAAGAGCATTTATTGGATTGAGTGTTGATTTGTTACATTGAACGCTATATCGTTCGAGTATTTATTGACAGGTGACATATTTATCATTGCCATTTTGCAAACATTGATTTCATCAATATTTACTATCAAATTGTTTACATTAAATATCAGATAGTCACTTCTATATGAAGTACTAACCCCATTGAACATAGCTTGCATATATCTTTCATGTTGTTGTCTTGTTCTAGGCAGGTATATTTTCATTGGGGGTTACTTCAAATTGGCCTTTGGCCGGACTATCTTTTGGGGTGGTGATCTGTGAAGGGGGAACTATCTTATTTCTCTTAAACCTTTGCCTCTTCAAAGCCACAGGTCACCGGGGATGTCTCCCCTGGGTCTAACGTCCCTAAATAGAAAGAACCTCCCTATTGTGGTGACATTAGGTGGGGAAGGTTCCTGTTTCGCCAATTGGACCTACTATCCTTTATCTTCTCTCCCATCTACAAACTATGCGATAACATTTTGGCGTCGTTGTCGGGGAACACTGAGTCAATTCTCCTCAAACGAAAAATCCTTTCGGTAAGCCTTGTCTCTAGAGTTTTATCTAACAAGATTACCTGGTGACTCCACTTAGGGTGTTTTCCCTTATATTTTGATAGTTTCAAGAAAATTATCTGGCGACTCCACTGACAACGAAGCCAACAATGACTTCACAATGAGATCCAGGGAATTACAAGCCTTTAGACATGAGAAAAATCCCAAGATACCCATGACAAATGCCCCCGATAGAAGGAAGATGGATCCCTAGATTCACTGGTAGCGATGGGGAAAGAGATGACTTTCATATGAATGATTTGTATTCCTATTTTGGACTCCATTCTGTCGATGATGATGCCGAAGATGTAGTGATGAAAATTTTTCCCACCACTCTTCACGGAAATGCTAAAAAATGGTATGATTATCTTCTCGATGCTAGCATCACCTCCATGAACCAGCTAGAAGAAGTCTTTCTCAGAGAATGGGCATAAAATTGGAAGAGATCCAAACATTGCTAAAAAGACTCCAGTACGCAAAACAAGCTAAAAATGAGACTATTTGGAACTTCCAAAATAGATTTGAGGGTTTGTTGTACCAACTTCCTAGGGGCCATTACCCTAAGGAAAAGGACCTTGAGTATCTCTTTACCAATGCACTCTTGGTGCATTTGGGGTTTCCACTGAGTAAAAATAATCCAAAGACACTCCATGAAGCTGGTGACATGGCCTTACAAATTGAGGAAAACATCTGAATCTTGTCCAGAATAAAAAACGTTTTTTCCCTAGGAAGTGAAATAAATGATTATGAAGATACCTCAGGTACTCTAAATTTGGAGAAGTTGGTTTCCCTTGAAAATTCTACTGTTGATTTTCAAGAAGAAGGGAAACAAGTTATTGACCAACATAATACTAAGAGAAAATCTCTTGATGAGGTTTTCTAAGAGAAAGGGATCATTGAAAATGCAGCGGAGGAGATGAAACCTGAATAAGACAATAAAAAATCAATATGTGCTCCTCCTCCTGATGAAGCAGTCCACAAGCTTTTTTCACCTGCACAACAACAAGACGATGAGGTTAGTTGCTTCCCTTTTCAGGATTTCTATGATACTTTGTTCCTTGATTCATAGAGTGAAGGAGAAATTGAATCCACGAACGAAGTAAATATTCCTTGTTGTACTCTTGAAGACAAAGGGGCAATCCATGAGGATGAAACAATAACGCATGCTGGAAACACCAAAGTCCTCGAAACTCCTACACAAGAAGAAATAGTAAGTTATCCTCCTCCCCAAAATTTTGATAATTTTCTACCTTGTGATTTAGAGGAGGAGATGGATGAGCATATGAGTGTTTTCAATGCTCCATGCTATGATACTGACATAGTTGATATTCATGAGTTCATACATGTTGGAAGACATAAATGGGATGTAATCGGTTTTGGTATGGACCCCATTTATGATATTGAGAATCATTCCCAACTATTTCCTTTACAATTATTACGACAGATTATCTTTGATTTTGACTAGTGGCAACAAGGAGATGATATATTTACTGATGCTCCCCAAATACCCAAGGTTGACCTAGTACCATGTTTTCCTGATGGTTTTCAGTCTTACCTTGAGTGTTTTGAAGAGTATTCCTCTAAGCACTTGGATTCATTCTATGTAGAATATTATCAACCCCCATTGTGCTCGATTTTTTATGGGAGTAAGAACATTGTTTGCCTAAAGAAGGATTCTCGTGACCCATTTCTCCAGCCACCTGTTATTACTTTACCCTATTATTTCATTAAAAGTGTAGTTGGGAATTGTATCTTTTGCATTGAGTTTCCTCTGAAGCAAACCTGAGAGTCAAACGGTTGGTTGAAAACTACAGATTTCAGTCTATCATCTCAGATTTTCAATCTTCCCTTGAGAATTTGCAGTCATCTGATACATCTTTGTCAATCCCTTCCCAGACCTCAGAGTATGAGAACATCCTAGGTAACCAATTTGCCGACCCTTTGAGTCAGTGTTATGAACCTTGGACTTTTCATGACCCCTTCCTTAAGTGGATTGAGTATTTTCCTCCAATATTGACTTGGCATAATTTTATCCCTCCCACCCGCCTCCATGAGTTAGACTTTGTGATTCTCAATGATATAATACATGTTCTAAACCATGTTATTTTTGTGCTTGACTTATCACTATTTTTGGTTTATGATGAAGCACAAAGGCAGGTACCGTGGGATGTTGCTGGATTAGATTCACTGGTTGTTTGACTACACCAACATCCAACTAACGGGTAAGTACAAGTAAGTACTCCACTTTAAATTCACATTTATGATTTCTTTATTTATATATCTATATGTATGTTGGGGTGGCATTACTGCCCCATTTTTGTTAGCGATGTCCTTATTGAGATTGAACAGGTCTACAGGTTATGCCAGAGATGTTGAGGTTCTCATGTGCTCTATGGTGAGCACATGTCCCTGAGTTGGAGCCAGATGTTATCCTCACTTTTTATGGATTACTAGGAGATCATGTCTCGAGGCCCACAGGTCCTAGACATGGAGTACCGAGAGAAGTATTGACTAAGCATGGCCCTGGAAGGCCCATCCTTTTCCTCTTTCATCAGATTTGTCTTGTTAGCAGCAAAATCATCCATAACCATCAGCTTGGTCTTCTATCGGAAGAGGTTCTTGCTCCATGAGGTAATTGGTCTAGGTATCATGGTATGTGTCACTTTTGATCATTGAAACCTTTAAATATATGCATCTGATTCATTTTATCTCTAACAACTACTTGGATCTTACATTAGCCCACTTGACCATGTTTGGGGAGACTGGCAGGGTGCCCTAGCAAGTCTGTGCCCATAGGTCTTGGTTTTCCACTGGGGAGATTTCTGAAAAGCCATCATCCACTCCCATAATAGCACCACTATTTCATCTTATCTCTGGCTCATTTATTCTAGTCCCCTTGTCCGGGCATTGGGTTGACCTATTTGTAGAATTGCACCTTATCTTGTGGGAAGAAGGGGCTAAAGGCCCATAAGGTAAAGGAAGTTGGTAAAAGACAAAAGCCTAAAAATGGAACCTCGAGATGCTTCACCCAGGGATCCCCAAGAAGGCAATAAAAGGCCTCTCAGCAAGAAACAAGAGGGACCTGGAAAATAACAAACAATACCTAGTCAGAGGATAGGGGGTCTCATCATGATCCAACCTATTAGGTTCATGGGTACCTAACAGTATGACATTGCCACCATCTAGTTACCACGTTAGGGCAGTGAACTTTGGTTGCATAGCCAAGGGAAAGGGGGTCTCATCATGAGCCAACCTTCTCATCTCTATGAAAGTACTTGTGGGTAACACTGTCAGCTCTGGTCACCATGCCAAGGCAGTTTCCTCTGGTTAGCCCTTGAATAAAAAAGAAAAATAAGAAGAAAAAGAAAATAAAGAATAAAGAAAGAAAAAAAATAAAGGCAAGAACGGACTTGGAAAAAATGCATCCATGACAGGTACAGCTCGCCTTCTACAAAGGCACCCACAGATAACATTATGCATCCTTGGCCCACACTGCACCCACATGTCTGGACATCCCCTAGCCTCATCACCTCACTTACATGGCTTTGATGAAATCTTCCTGGAAACTTTCCTTTCTTGTGGATACTAGCCCAATAGGACGTCTTGTCTTTTTCTCCAATTTTGTATTGTAGGTTTTTGTAATGTCTTTGAGCTATTGACTGATGTATCAGGGTTTTTATGCATATGTTTAATAATATTGATTATGAGATCTGATTAACATTGCTATGATCCCGGTGACTAATGAGCCCATGGAGGGTGTAACTTTTGATGTGCAGGACCATGCCCAGAGGACAGGTACCATTTGGACTGGTACACATGGGGAGATGACCATTTCAGACCTCCATGGGGCTGAAGAGCCCACCAAATGGATGTTGAGACCCCATCAGGGGGTAGAGACAGGATGGATATGGATTAGGGCTTTTGCATCGAAGAGGAAGAGGACGTTCCATTAGAGGCACTCTGGAATGACTAGACCTGGGGGGAATGACCCCTTTTCAGTGGAACCCTAGCCTTGGAAGGATTAGGAAATCCCCATCTTCACCATGATGTCATCCAACTTCATGGACACCTTTGGAGGCATACTGGGTAACAGTGGCACGTGTGGCATGTTGGAGAGGCCCCTGGGGGACTAATGTTTTGCTCTTGGATGTCTCATTTTCCCTAGAAAGGGATAGTGTCTCCCTTGAAGGGGATTTTACTCTATTTGGAGCTCAATTAGGGTTTTAATTTGAAAATTTAATGTAAAAACGGTATTATATTGGTATTATGGCCTTGTCGGCCTTTTTATGACCTAAAAAGTAAAATTAGGTCATTGATACACTATATATTGAGGGTTTTGACTCTCATTTTATCATCATCTTTCACTCACCACTTGGTGAGGTCTGAAATTTGTGTCCCATTTGGGTTATTGGCTGATTTGAGGAGGGCGCACTTGTTGAAGGAAGAGATTTTTGGCATTCTATGGTGTTTTTCTTGAAGGAAGGTGTTACAACTAGGGTTTGCATGATTATTTTCTTGATGATTTGTACGTATTTTTCCGCAAAACTTATTGATTGAATGGATGTAGTTTAATTTCTTGCATCTATTTGTAAATATTGTTGAATCAAAACCCTAGGGGACAAACACACAAGTAGGTCATTGTCTCATGTCCCCTGATAGAAAAACTTTTAGCCATTGAAGAAGAAGAAGAGAGCCTAGCCATAGCTACACTCCTTTTTCTTCTTCCCTTAAGCTACCCATACCTTTTGACTTCAAGAGGAAGAGGACGTCCTAGGCCTAGGTTATCTACACCTAGGGCCGTTTTCTTTTAGGGTTTGATGAAAGAGCCTTGCCTTAGCAACACTCTCCCTCTTTAAACCATCTTGTCTTGACTTTGCTTTTCATTAAGCTAGTTGTTTGCCAGGAAGGAGGAGAGAGAACGAGTCCTTTCTTTAGCAACACCGGAGTGAGCCTCTCTCCCCTAGGGTTATGATTTTGGATCCTTTCTTTAGAAACACTTCAAAACTTAGCCCTCTAGTCCTTTAAAATATCATCTCCTTCAACTTTTGCGTTCTTCACCTATGACTCCATTAACCCTAAGGCACTGATCTAGGACCTCCAGTGTTGAAGTAGAATTGGATCCAAACACTCTCAAACCTCTTTTGAACTAAAACCCTAACTACACTAACCCTAACCTACTAACCCTAGAATGTTGATGTCACCCTTGGTTATTTCATCTTGATGTAGCAACGTTTCATTCTATAAGTAATTGAATGGTATTTAACAGCATTTATTGGATTGAGTGTTGATTTGTTACATTGAATGCTATATCGTTCCAATATTTATTGACAAGTGACATATTTATCATTGCCATTTTGCAAACATTTATTTCGTCAATATTTACTGCCAAATTGCTTACATTAAATATTAGATAGTCACTTATATATGAAGTACTAACCCCATTGAACATAGCTTCCATATATCTTTCATGTTGTTGTCTTGTTCCAGGCAGGTATATTTTCTTTGGAGGTTACTTCAAATTGGCCTTTGGCTGGACTATCTTTTAGGGTGGTGATCTGTGAAGGGGGAACTATCTTATTTCTCCTAAACCTTTGCCTCTTCAAAGCCACAGGTCACTGGAGACGTCTCCCTTGGGCCTAACCTCCCTAAATAGAAAGAACCTCCCCATTATGGTGACATTGGGTGGGGAAGGTTCTTGTTTCGCCAGTTTGACCTACTATCCTTTAGCCTCTGTCCCATCTACAAATTGTTCGATAACAGGTTGTGCCATGGATTCTGCCACACCTCTCCCTCAATATCTAGTTGCTATGCATGGCCCCTTTACTCCTTGTGTGAGTCTGATTAGAAATCAATCGTTAGCATGCATCCATCAACGAAACATTATCAATGATCCATAAACAACATCATAATATACCCGATCATATGTCACATATGCATAAAATAAAAATACCCAAACCAATACAGTCCACTCCCTCACTCAATCCAGAGTCCAAGGAGGTCCATTGATGTCAGTGGCATCCTCATATGTCAAGTGTCTTGCACACTCATGGGAAACTCATCAATATAATTTGTCAACACAAAGATATCAAATAACATAACATCATAATCAATCAACATCATCATAAGATCCATAAATGAAACAATATCCATGTGTTATAATCGTATCACTTGCATGTAAGTGTCCTCAAAGAATAAGTCAATAACATGTGCTCGCAAGAATGGGATGTTTCATACACCCCCTCTTGTTTTAAACTGCGTCCCGAAGTTTCACAGTATATAAATACAGTAAAGAAAGAATATGACAAGATCTAAATGTCTAACTATCAAACAAAAATGGAAATTGTTGGTGCATATCATATGCGTCATCCTAGGTAGCCGAGTTTGGACTATAATTGTCCCACTGGACCTTGACCCGATTGATTGTTCGACGTTGTAGCTGTCAAATACGATGGTCCAGAATGCGAATTGGCTCCGTCATTAGCACACCCTCATCCAACACTTACAAGTAACTCAAGTCAATCACATGTGTAGGATCACTAACATAATGTCTCAAAATGGATACATGAAAAACATCATGCATATACCTTAAAGAATCAGGAAAGGTTAGTCGATAGGCCACAGGCCCTTTCTTTTCCACCACTTCTAAAGGTCCCAGAAACCTAGGAGATATTTTATCACCCTTTTCAAACTTGATAGAACTCTTGTGTGGTTTCACCCACAAGAAGACTCAATCACCAACTTCACAACTATGGTCAACGTGATCCACATCAACATAACACTTCTGCGTATCTTACATTTCTTTGATCTTTTGTCTTATTGTTTTCATTTGTTCTTCCATTTATTGGATCGCTTATAGTCCTACCAAGACCCTATCCTCAAGTCGATCCTAGATCAAAGGCATATGACATGGTCGCCCATAAATAAACTCAAAAGGCGTCATCTTAATGGTTTATTGATAGCTATTGTTGTACGC
This sequence comes from Picea glauca, assembly GCA_000966675.3. Classification (NCBI taxonomy): domain Eukaryota; kingdom Viridiplantae; phylum Streptophyta; class Pinopsida; order Pinales; family Pinaceae; genus Picea; species Picea glauca. The sequence continues at coordinate 197,475 of JZKD02S0334522.1, forward strand.
AAACTCTATCAGTGGCAAGAACTCTTCCCAACACTTTTGTTGGTTCGTCACGTAAATACACAACATATCTTCCAAGATTTGGTTCATTCTTTTGGTCTTCCCATATGTCATTGGGTGATACATGGTACTAAAGTTTACTTGGGTTCCCAAGGCCTATTGGAAACTAGTCCAAAATAGTCGTATAAACATCGATCCTCGATCGGATATGATCCTAAAACTCCATGAAATCTCACAATATTGCTGATAAAAAATATAGCTATGTCTGGCGCATGATACATCATACGCACAGGGATAAAATGTGCCCTCTTCGTCAGAGTGTCAACTACCACGAAAATCAAATCGTGCCTCCTTGACGTCAACGAAAATCCCACACTAAATTCCATCGAAATGACCTCCCATTTGAATTCCGAAATAGTGTGTTTCTATAGTAATCCTGTCGGATGTCTATGTTCATCCTTCACTTTCTAACATTCTAGACATCTTTCCATGTAGTTGACTATGTCTGCCTTTATTCCTTTGGAGAAGAATAAGGTTTTAAGGTTTTCCCTCATTTTCGTGACTCTTGGATGAGCCATGTACACTTCTCTATGAGCTTTGTTTATGTTCAAAATTCTCAACTCGTCGTTAGGCGGTACGTAAATCTGGTTATTATACCTCATTAATCCGTCGTTGTCCATATTAAATCCCTCAAATTTTGGTATTAACATGGTGTCTTGTCTGATATTTTCCCTAACCTCTTTATATGAGTCATCATCGCTATGTATAGTTAGAATATTTTCAAGAAGATTCGTCTAAAGAGTTATCACCAAAAATATGTGTGGTCTCTGAATCAATGCATCTGCCACTCTGTTCACTATTCCTTTTATTTAGGTAATCTCAAAATCGTACTCACTAAGTAGTTCTGACCAATTCCTTTGTCGCACGTTCAATTCATTTTGCGTAAAAATGTGTTGCAAACCATAGTGGTATATTTTCAATTTGAATTTATGTCCAATAAGGTAGTGTCTCCACACTTTCAAGGCATACACAATGGCCAACAACTCCAAATCATGTGTCGTGTAGTTCTCCTCATGCTTTCTTAACTTCCATGCGATGTAAGAGATCACTCGACCATGTTGCATCAAGACTTTGCCTAAGCCTTCCTTGGATGCGTCTGTGCATACCAAGAAGTCCTCATCCATGCTAGGGACCTTTAATATTGGTGTGGTCGTAAACATCTCCTTGTGCCTTCAAAATTCTTAAATGCATTTCTCTGTCCAAACAAAATTCTTGTTTTTCTTCTACAATTCTGTAATCGGATTGGCTATCTTTGAAAAAACTTCGACAAAATGTCAATAATATCCAACTAAACCTATGAAGCTATGTACTTTTGGTACGTTTGTCGGCACAGGACATTCCATGATAGCCTCTACCTTCGTTGGATCCACAATGATTCCTCTGGTGGAGATAACATTCCCTAAGTAATGAATCCTCATTTCATAAAAGGAGAATTTAGATAGTTTCCTGTATAATTTGTTCTCTCATAAACACTATAATACCAAGCGCAAATGCTTGTCATGTTCTTTCATCATCCGAGAATATATCAATATGTCGTCAATGCATACTTGAAAAATCTTGTCCAAGTATTCACGGAACACCCCATTCAACAAGCTCATGAATACCCCTAGGGAATTTGTCAGTCCAAATGGTAAAATGGTAAACTCATAATTCCCAAACCTCGTATTGAATGCAGTCTTAGGAATGTCTTCCTTCTTGATCCATAACTAATGATCCTGATCTCAAGTCAATCTTCCAAAAAACAGTGGCGCCTTTCATTTGATCAAACAAATGGTCTATTCTTGGCAAGGGATATTGGTTCTTGATCATTGCCTTATTCAATTGACAGTAGTCAATGCAAAGTCTCCACAATCCATCCTTCTTCCATATGAAAATAACAGGCGTGCCCCAGGGTGACAAACTTGGACGTATAAGTCCTAGGTCCAAAAAATCCTTCAATTTCATTTTCAACTCATGTAACTCAAGGGTCGACATCCGATAAGGAATTATTGCTATCAGTTCAGTTCTAGGTTTTAAGTTGATGGTAAATTCTAGCTCTCTTTCAGGCAATAAACCTGGTAACTCTTCTGGGAACACGTCTGCAAACACTTGTACTACCAGAAGGTTTTCTAATCCTTTTTCCATTCCCTTATCATTAAACACTAGGATTTCATATAGCTTGAAACCCTTGCACATTTTATTTCGCAGTTGTAGGGAAGAAATGAAACTTAGGGGAACTCCTTGGTTTCTTCCTACAACCACTCGTCTTTTTCCCTCATCGTCGGTCAAACTCAATCGTTTCGTCTTACAGTTGAGTATCACATCATGAGATTCCAACCATTCCATATCGATCACGACATCATAATGTCATAAGATCATGATATACATGTTGGTTGATGTGGGAGCATCGCTCCACCTCGGCACGCACCAACTGTCTAGCACGTTGGTATGCATTCAAGGAAGGGAGAGGCGCATCCCTCTCATTTTGCCTTCAAAATTGAAATTTTAATTAAGGAAATTAATGTTGTCAAGCTGGAAGAGCTAATTAGTGCCTTCGCACAAGTTGTATATGAGGTTGTTGTAAGTGGATGATGGTAGGAGGGATCTGGATCCTATTCGGATCATATTTCCACTCATTGTAATCTGCCTCATTATTCAGGCATTTTGAATGGTGATTAGACACCACTATCTTAGCTTGGAGGGAAATATCGTTGAGTCCCTCTTGTATAAATCCTTGTATTATATGCCTTGTAGAGGATGTTGAATATTAAGGAAGAATCATTGTAGCCAAGAGGAGGGTTGAGAGCCGAGACTCAGTTGTAGTCCGGACTCACACATTGTAATTGACATTCTGTCATTAATAGAAAATAACAGATTTCATTGTTTTCCATTTTCCTCTGTAATGGATGTTTTCTTGTGAATGTCATTCATGTGTGTTTATGTTGTAGATGCATGGTAGATTTCATCTGCAGGGATAGATATATAATCCTCTATCTGTGACTTTGTCGAACTAGTTCTGGATTCTTTAGGATAAGTGCAAGGAGTACGCGACAGAAAGTTGAACTTTGCGAGTCAACGCAAGGAGTGTGTGTGTGAAATATTTCAAGTCAAAAGGGAACATGCCAGGAGGGCACACCAGAATGAGTCACAGAATCAAGGGAGAAATTCAAGGTTGTTGAATACCTTAGAGGAAAGTCTATGTGAGAGGAAGAGTAGAACATAGTTACTGAAGACTCTATAGGACTCTGCCAGGAGGGCATTGAGTGGGTGCAAGTGTGCACAGGATCAACACATTTTGGAGTGTTGGATACATTGAATAAATTCCCAGAGTTGTTGAACGCTCTGAGGAAATAAATATATACAAGTGTACATTGAGCGAGATAAATGATTTTCCTTGGTGAACCTGGAAAAATTCACGAAGACTAAAGTAAGACATGTGCAAGGAGTGCATTAGGCCAACACTTGGCTAAGTGTTGCGATAAGTCGTCTAAAGGCTTGATCGAGTGCAAGGAGTGCGCCAAAGACAAAGTGAGTTCATATCACAATCTCAGGAGGAAGATCATCGAGTTTCCAGGAGGTCACTAGAAGGTCTGTAGAAGCATGCAGGAGAGACAAGAACCTTCAAGGTTCGAGTCGACCAAAATCTCAAGGGAACTGGTGTTGTCGCATGCAGAATTCCTACAAGGAGTGCAAGAGGCTGAGAATAGTCTGAGTCTCAGGAAGAAAAGTGTTAAGTGTGCACAAGGAGTGAGGAATTTCTGAAGTATCGAAGGCAATCAAAGTCGTCGATCGTCAGGGGAGGAAAGGTGGCGAAAGATCAGGAGATCTGGGAGTTAGAGCTCCAGAAAATTTTCCCAGAGAAAATGTAAATCTTCGCGAAGTCATGAAGAGCGGAGTGAATCCAGACCATTAGATCTGGAAGGGACACGTGGAAGATATCCACGCATTTTGGAGAAGTGATGCTTCGGGATAAATCAAAGTAGGACAAGCGAGAGACTCCCGAAGGTCAGAGTCTAAATAGATCACAGTCATGGATCTAAGGGAGTGACGAGGACCATCGATCCTTGCACCATTTGATTTTTTTGATTCGGAGTTCGAGAACATAGGAGTTGGTTTTTGTGAATAAGCCGAAGTCCCGAAGTTGAAGAGCCTTTCAATTTTTAGCCACGGGATACTTCTCAAGGGCATATGATAAAAAGGGCCTAGCACATAGAACTAGTGCTACCATCAACTTTCTTCAAAGGGCCAAGAAGAGAGCTACGGGGGTTGGTAGGACCTGCACTTTGGAGAAAGAGGAACCTATGATAAATTTGCATTGGGTTGTAGCAGGGGACCAAAGATTCAATTTGACTCGGGTGTTTGAACGATCCTAGACCAGGAGTTCGCGCAGCCCCGAGGAGAGAAGGGGGGGTCTACACAAAGTGGTATCAGAGCTTGAATTCACATGTAGACAACAGGTGAAGGGAAACAGGGTGAGATGCTCTGTGGAGACTGTTGCAACATGTGTAGCATATAGTAGACAACTAGGTGGGATGAAGGTGAAGCAAGATGGTTGTTGAAGGCCATAATCGCGGTCAACAAGAAGACTACCTACATAAAAGAAAAATGGAAATGGACAAGGAGCTTTGTGAAATCTGAGTAGAGATGGAAAAGATAGAATTAAAGATGTAGCAGGAGGAAAAGGTAAGCTAGATACGAGTGGCCTTTGAAATGGACAACCAAGTGTCATGTTTGAAATTTGTTGGCTAGGGGGAGACAACAGGTATTAAAAAGGTGGTTGAGGCGTGATGAAAACCTCAGTGGCAAGGGAAAGAGATATGGCAGAGGTCTGGTAGATTTTCAGATGGGAAATGAGAAGGGATCATTTGATCTCATAAACTTCTAGGAGGGCAGAGAAGATATCCCAGTTTGCGAGGTGGGCATGGGAGAAGAGATGATCCTAGGTGGGAGTTCATGTCAGCAAGGGGTGTTGATAGATGGGAAGAAAGTGTAATAAAGGCCTCATCCATATGAGGATTCATGTGCAACTCCAAGCCGCGTGAATGAAGACAATGAGAATTTAAATACTACCATCGTCGAGGAGAAGGATCAGAGGAGCTTTATGGTCATTAGGGGGATTGAGATATTCCTTCCAAGTAGTTGAGGAGAGGATATAATATTTGTTGTAGAGGTAGTAGCAAAAGGACAATAATCTTAGAGTGTCATGGAGGAGAAGGAGCAGATATTGTGGTCTACCCCAACAGAAGAGGGGCACACGGTCAAGTTGCTCACTCAGTGGGAAATGGACTTGAATATGTTGGAGGATTGGTTCGACAACCTAGGATCAGAAGGTGGATTCCAGGAGATAGCCATGCCAGAGGAGACATGCCAGCATGAGTTGCAACTGGAGGAACCTGGAATGGAACCAGCTAAAGAACTGACAGGCGTTAATCTGTCAAAGGAGATAGCTGAGAAGGAATTTAGTAAAGAGCCTACAAAATTGGAATCTGCAGCAGAGTGGCCAGTCAGCATCACAAGAGATGAAAGGAGCATGGGATATTAGGATGATTTTCCCTTAGAGAAGCACAAGGCATTGCAGTCAAGCAAACTGCATAAGAAGAACCAGTTGGTAGAGCAGCTAGAGGAGGTGATACATGAGATAAGGGAGCTGATGTTGAAGTCAGCATAATAAGTTGTCAGCAAGGAGAAGTTGGATAGAGGACAACGTACACGAGCAGCAGGAAATGTGCATCATAAGCAGCAAAAAAGCAGAGGAGCGGGAGGATAACTCAAAGAGAAAGTTTGGGATCCAAGAGGACTTCAAAAGAGCAGGGAAGCTCAGGAGCAGGAGCTCATGAATTTTCATAGCCGTGGAGTATGATGTAGGAGCATCGCTCCACCTCAGCACATGAAATTGTCTATCACGTTGGTGCGCATTCAAGGAAGGGAGAGGCATCTCCCTCTCATTTTTCCTTCGAAATTGAAATTTTAATTAAGGCAATTAATGTCATCAGGATGGAAGAGAAAAGTTTTTCCTTTGCACAAGTTGCAGATGAGGTTTTCATAAGTGGCTGATGGTAGTAGGGATTTGGATCTGATTCGGATCAGATTTCCACTCATTGTAATCTTCCTCATTAGTTAGGCGTTTTGAATGGTGATTGGACACCACTATCTTAGCTTGGAGGGAAATCTCATCGAACCCCTCTTGTATAAATATTTGTAGTGTATGCCTGGTAGAGGATGTTCAAGATTAAGGAAGAATAATTGTAGCGAAGGGGAGAGTTGAGAGCCGATACTCAGTTGCAGTCTGGACTCACGCATTGTAATTGACATTATGT
>JZKD02S0334522.1:209766-231282 GCA_000966675.3 Picea glauca
CAAAAACCTCTTCCATATTTTTCATAGGTTCCATCAGTTGGGAGAATCAAAGCCATCTTCCAGGCCATTTTTTCAGGTTTTCGGTTTTTCCTCTTCTAGTCCTAATTTTGCGGGAGCTGTTTCAACGAGATGGAGACGAAATTGGAGAAACCAAAGGAGTTTTTTTCTTCAAACAAACTCATCTAAAACAACCTCCTACATTTTTTTCACAGGTGTTATCGTTGAGGATAAAAATATGTCTAAGTTGACCCCTCCTTCTCAGCAGATTTGGCCCAGTTTTCAGTTCAGATCTTTTTGGGATTTACTTGTTATTTTCGGCCAGGAGGATTGAATTCGATCTCTCGAGCCTCAGGATTTTATTTTGTATTTATATCCATGTTTTTAATAGAGTAAGAGTTGTTGGAACCGACCAAAAAGAAGCATTCATTGTTGTAATCATCTCACAGAGCCATATTCTATCAAAACAATATTACAGTTACAGGTTCCAATGTCATTATGCTGGTGAAGTTTTTCTCTCTATAATTACGTTTTCTCTGTTTTTCATATGTTTTTCTTTTCTCTATTATTTTAAAGAGATTCAAGATCATGATTTGTTTAAAAACACCTTGTTCCTAGTTTAAAGCAATATCAATGTTTTTTGCCTGAAGGTCATTCCCAGGATTCTTAACTGCCCTGTTATGATTTGTTTCCATCCATTTTTCTTCTTGAACATCTACCAAACTTTAAAGGATCCATCACAGTGCCTACCTTTCCCTGTAATCTTCCCTGTAGATCCTTCTTTGATTGGATTAGATCTCTTTGACTCCATTGCCCAATGGACCTCTTCCCCTGTTCCAGCCAATCATTTAAAAAAAAAAAAATCCTTGTATTTCATAACTAGCCTAAGATTCATGTTCAAACAAATCTAAATCTGACAGAGAGATCCCTCTCTGAGTCTTAGAGGGATAGATCCTTGACTCTAGGTAGTTTTGATGTTGCCTCTATGACTGCCTCCACAGCCTTGGGAAAATTATAGAGTGCTAACAAGCCCCAGGATAGCGCCCGAGGGAATATAATAGAAAGGGCCTAGCACAGATAACTAGTGTCGCCATCAACTTTCTTCAAAGGGCCAAGAAGAGAGCCATGGGGGTTGGTAGGACCCGCACTTTGGATAAAGAGGGACCTATGATAAATTTGCATTTCCAGCAGGGGACCAAAGAATCGATATGACTCAAGGATTTGAACGATCCTAGACTAGGAGGTCACGCATCCCCAAGGAAAGAAGGGGGGGGGGGCATGCACAATTGGTGTTTGTTACAAAATATACCAAGTTGAATCTAGAGTCTGTAACCTTTCCTCCAACCTTTGTATTGGCTCCTGAAGCCATTTACACATATCTAAACTCGTCATGTTCGACTGCCTTTACCTTAATAATTTTTAGCACTACACCATAAATATCTATCTCTATAGCACCTAGATCTATCAAAATACTAAAGGTCTGGTCAGCAATGCTACCTAACGTCTTGAGAATAGTAGATGGGTGCTCGTCCTGGAGGCTATTCACCGCTACAGGAATCTGGTGGGCCTTGCCCAAATATCCTATTGTAGTGTGTCTGACTGACCCGACTACTCTAGACCTCTCAACCAGACATTCATACTGGTAATGTGGCTCTCCACATGTCTAGAATATGGTATTTTGTCCAATACTCCTAGTCCCTAAAGTACAATATGTTGGTCCACTAACTTGAAACCATGGTATGTTCTGTCAAATAGGCCTAAACGGTTTTTGTTGTGGACAACGTTGTTGTTGGTGTTGTGAACCTCTATAGGGAGTCCACTAGTGGGGCATTGGTCGTCTTCGTGTCGTGAATGTGGCTCCTCTTGGAGTACCATGATACCTTGATGGATGTCTAGTTGGTGTCTGATGTTGCTGCACACTAGATGCTGCGTGTCCCGTCGGTCTTGCGGGAGTCCTGCTCTGACCCCCTTTGATCAACTTTTCCTCAGCTATGAGGGCCTTTTGGAATGTATCATGCAACTTCTGAGGTATTAGGATCCTCACCTTCGCATGAATGCTGACATTAAGGCTAAATACAAACTTGTTTACCTTGAGATTCTCGATGTTCAAATGTGGAGCATACCTATGAAGCGGGCCTCATACTTAGGCACCATATGATCATCCTGTCACAAGGCATTGAACTCATTGAGTTGGCGCTCAATGAATTCCTCTAACAAATACCTCTCCTGAAACCACTCCTCGAACAGTTCCCATGACACGTCTTTGACGACCATGTTCAGTTGTGGCATGAGAATCTTCCACCACAGAAGAACGCTCCCTTTCAGATGAAAGACTGCCATGCAGAATTTCATGTTGGAGGTGTAGTCACGAAGTGAGAATCACATCATCATGTTCTCCAACCATGCCTCGATGGTTGCGCTATCCATGGCACCCAAGAACTTGGGAAACTTGACCTTCTCAAGTTCTCTTTGAATTCTACTAGGACCCACTGGGGCACGTTGTGGACCCTCATGGGGTACAGGCACCTGGGAATTATCTCTATCTAGATGGTTAATGTTGGCCTCTAACATCCTCTAAAAGGACCTCATCAACCCAACCACATCCCCCACAACAATCTTCTCATGTCCAATGAATTGTTCTTCTCCTTGGGGGTTAGACCCCTCTGGAATGGATGCTACTGGAGGCATTATGCCTCCTCCCATAGAACCATGTCATCTACCTCCATGACGTCCTATAACCATGATTACCTACAGAGACAAAATTCAATTTAATTATTGATAATTTCTTAATCAAGTGGTTTAATAAAGTGGAAGACATAATGATCCCAAGTCGTGGGGTTCAACTCGCTCTGATACCATTTGTAACAGTCCCTCTATTATGACTAGGAAAGAGAAGCATAAAAGGTAAAAAAAGAGTTCATTAGGAAATTAGCGTCAACAATATAAATCATACCAATGCAAAATCAACGACATCATAAGTAAAATCATTACCAGCTACTCATCATTTGAAATCAATAAGGACGCATTCAATGCATCAACAAAAATAATAGAGACACATACACATAAATAGTGTCATCGCTTAACACATCACAGTCAACATGAAACAATTTATAAACAATGATCAACCAGATAATGAATATTAAAATGACTACCTACCCAACCTAACCTACAAGGTTAGGACCTACAGAACATATAAGCAACGCTCAAGCCCAGGATCCATTTTATTTTGACCATTTAAGGTCTCAAGGCTAGCAATTGTTCTGAGGAACAAGGAGGTGTCTACATCCCACCAACAAAATCAAGTCCAAAACCAACGAACTCAATCAATCATCATCATTATTGTTCATGGTGCAAGATAATTTAAGTTACTCAATCATTTATACATATATATGTTACACATGATTTTTGTCACTCTGGTGATGTCTCTACAAGTGATGTGTTCAGGCTCCCATAAGGACTTCTTGCCTGAGAAAGATGACTGTTGTCTTCTTCCAGAAAACACATTTTTAATATGAGTTTGAAGGATGCCTATGTTACAGTGTGTGAGAATCCCTCATTCTCACAGGCTACCCACACTTAGGGTGCGAACTGTTCGCAATCTGCTCCATAAATAGGGTGCAAACGTGTTTTTAAGCTTGGAAAGGAGAAGAGGTCACGAAGGTTCTAGAAGCAGATCTTCTAGAAAATGAGTTGGATTTCACATGGTTGGCATCCTAATGACTTCTTAGATTCAGTGGGATCATCCTCATCCATGTAACCATCCCTCCTTCTCCTATATATTGAAAGGTTTCTCATGGAAAAGGTTAAACAAGATTGAATGAAGAATTGGTGAAAGAATTGTGTGAAGAACCCTGCTTGGACAGAAGCTCGAAGACTCTATTTGGTCTATCAAGAGGAATTGTATCTTCTTCATGCAAGTGCAGAGCAAGTGTGTGTGTGTTGGAACCAAGGTTCATTGAAATGAAGCTTGTGACATCAAGGCGATCAGGTTGTATCTTCTACTTCCATTTAATATAATACAGTGACATGTCCCTTTCCCATAAAATCACTCTTATTTTTTATCATAAATCCTTGATCATATGCATAGGTTGACATTGAATATACTTTGTTATCTTCACTTTGGTTGGTTTGTGTTGTCTTGGACCTGATTACACAATAGCATCGGAGCGAAGCGGGAACAACAGAGACCTAAGGAAGCAATATCAAGGTATGTCACTTATTCCTTCTCATTGATAGATTCAATGACTACAACTTAGGGAAAGAGTCGTGTCATGTCCTGTTTTTTTCTAGATCCAGGTGGATCTAAGGAGATCTGTTAGTGTCCGCACCTACCGATTTTTCTGATAACACTATATCATTCATGATGCATAAGAAATCTACTTTATTTTACATGGCACAAGAGAATATAATTAATAAATCAATCATATGACAACATTATTCTAAGGGTGGAAGTATAATCAACTTAGATTCATTTTGAAGGTGCAAACGAACATCTACTTTACTTCAAGGTGCTCGAATAATCAATTGTTGAATTCAACAGTAAATCCTCTTTATTTTCAAGATGTGTGCATGATCTAATTACCGAATTGAGCATAAATCAACAACATTCAATGTATGCATTTAATATTAATCACTTAATTAAACATATATCATCCTTATTCATTTCCCACAAATAATCTAATTATTTAATCACAGCATAATCCATGGCGCAAGGAAATCAGACACTCAAGCACTATGCATTAGCATTTTGGTAGATCAAGACGTCAACTACACACACGACCATTCCTACATCGCTTTTATATCATGGCGCAAATAATTATCCATGAATTTTAAGGTGCAAAATAAATAACCTAATCTATAAATTTCAGTGTGCATGAGGATAATTACAAAGCAATCACACGTCAACTTTATTTAAGGCACATGAGAAGTCATCAGTTTTATTCATTGCACGAGGAAATCTAATCATAAAAATCAACCATATGTCACATCAATTTGAGGTGTGAGAGAAATCATCAGTTTTAAAATCGCAAGGGGATATAAATACGTAATCATCCATACACTTCCTTTATTATTATGTCCAATCGTTACAATGATGAAAGGTTCCTTTTCATGAAGTCTTCTCACCATTATATGACCAACTAAAGGTTTTTAACTAGCATCTAGAGGAATATACTAAGAAGAATAAAGTCATAGAAGATTACAACATCTAGAAAAAGGGGACCTTGGGGAGGGGAATCATCATAATACCACTTCCAATTAAATGAACAAGTAAGATTGCAATCTACTATAAGATTCCACTATCGTGAATCCTTTTGACTTCCAATTCTTCCACATGAAGGTGACTTTTAATTTATTCTTTGTAATGATTCAAAGGGATCTCCTTCAATTAATGGTGGAAACCATTGTTGTAGACAATTGTGCAAGTGAAGATATTATTTCCAACCTGAGGGTTGTTACATTCTAAGAATGGGGGTCAAAAACTGCGAGGAGGATGGGTGAATATTCCTACGAACAACGCTGAGAAAGAAGGCATGATTTCATATGGGATTTTCTCCCCTTTAGCTCAACAAAAAAAAAAATCGTAGAGATACAACAAGTCCCAGAGGATACTCAAAGTCGCAGAGATATTCTGCGACAAGAATTTTTAGGTTTTCATGTTGAAAGGATACAAATGCAAAGAAGGATTATGCTAAGTTTGTTGGGTAAAGGTGTGAAGATGCAGGGCAGTCCAGGCCGTCAAAAACGAAATCTAAGGAACCTATGAGATGAACAAAAATGAAGTGAAATAATGAATAAAAGCGTTGGGAGTTGAATGAATCATATAGGCAACACTCTCCACAAAAATGAAGGAAAATAATGAATAAAAAGGAGAAAAATTCACACAATTTCCTGGGAAAATCATAAGGGGGAGACTTAGTAAATTCGTAGGGAAATAAAGGATTAAAATCGCTATAAAAAAGGAGGTTCAGAGCTCCATTTCCTCCCCTAAAATGTGGATTAAAAAGGGTATAAAATCGATGGTAAGAAAACACAGAGGATACTCACCCAAATGGAAAAGTGGAATGCAGAGGTTATAGCTGAAAATCCAGATAAGAAATATGCCAGGAAGGAAATGAGTTTCTGAGCGAATTTGATTACCACCACAAGGATTGATTCAAGGAATTGAAACGCTAGGAGAGGCATGAAATTGAGGGTGAAAGGTTCAAAAATCACAGAGTTAAGATGTTCGTTGGGCAAGGGAACACTTATTGAGATAGCAAGGTAATATGTTCGCAGAGGTAGTATGATCACAGAGGTAAGAGTTAATTAACAAAAACCATAGGGAAAGTGGTTTTAACACCTCCAACGCAGGGAAAATAAATTCGTGGAGCACTGAGCATTCAACGTTGGGCGAATCGATTTAAAACCGCAGAGGCAATTTATCACTCAGAATTAAAAGCGCGGTGTAAGAAATGTATAACATAAATCGAAGGGTTATAATCGCAGTGTTATAATCTGTAGAATTTTTTGGGCAAGAGGGAGAATAAATTCGCAGAGATCTTATGCAATTATAGAGGATTTAAATACATTAAGCGAATGAAGAGGTTACGATCAATTCGCATAGTGAAAAATAAATTCGCAGAGATCTACCATTTTATTCTATAAACATCTTACAAAATCTGCATGAATCATATATATTCTAATGATGGGCAGGAGCAGGTTGTTGTGGGAGATGTGGTTGGTTTAATGAGGTCCTTTCAAAGGATGTCAGAGGCCCTAATTAAACAACTAGATAGAGATGAGTCCAGATTGTCTGTACCAAATGAGGGTTCACATCATGCTCCAGTTGGTAGTGGTAGCATTCACAAATAATTCGAGAAGGTGAAGTTTCCTGAGTTCATGGGTGCCACAGATGGCTCATCCATTATGGCATGGTTGGATAACATGGCCATGTGATTTGCACTTCATGACTACACCTCCAACATGAAAGTCTGTATGGTGGTCTTTCAGCTGAAGGGGAGTGCTCTTCTATGGTGGAAGGTGCTCCTACCTCATCTAAACGTGGTCGTCGAAGACGTGTCATGGGAAATTTTTTAGGAGCGGTTTCAGAAGAGGTATTTGTCAGAGGAATTCATTAAGTGCCAACTCAATGAGTTCAACACCTTACAACAGGGTGGTCGTATGGTGCCGGAGTATGAGGCAAAATTTATGGAGCTACTTAGGTATGCTGCACATCTGAACATGGAGAAGATAAAGGTCAACAAGTTTGTGTTCAACCTTAACTTCAACATTCGTGAAAAGGTGAGTATATTAATTCCACAGACTTTTCACGAGGCAGTACAAAAATCCCTCATAGCTGAGGAATATCTAAACATCGGGGGTTAGGGAAGCACTCCTACAAGACAGACTGGACAAAGGACATCAGGAGAGCAACAGTATCAGACTCCATCCAAAAAAACTTCAGGGCATCGAGATATTCCTTGAGGGCCTATGTCCATGACACCAAGACAATAGACTCCTCAGTAGAGGACTCCTTACAGAGGACCATCGCATCAACAACAACAATTTAGGCATGTTCAGTAGTACAAACTAGGGTTTCAAGATGGCAGTCCAATAGCTTCTACTTCATGTACCAAGAGTACTGGACCGAAGACCAGATGTTGGACATGTGGAGAGCCACATTACCAGCAAAATTGTGTGATTGAGAAGTCCAGAGCGACCGGATCAACGGGACACACTATAGCTGGAGATTTGGGCAAGGCCCACAGGATTCATGCCACGGTGAACAACCGCCAGGTCGAGCACTAGTCCATTGTGCTTGAGATGTCAGTTATGATTAATGATCAAACCTTTAGTATTTTGATAGATCCAAATGCTGCAGAGAACTTTATTTCTAGTGCAGTGATAAAGAGAATTAAGTTAAAGGAAGTCGAGCAGGATGAGTTTAGATACATAGAAATGGCTTCGGGTGCCAAACAGAAGGTTGGAGGAAGGGTTACAGACTGTAGCATTAACTTGGGAGATTTTGTAATGAAGGCCAACCTATATGTAATGATATTAGGATGTTATGACATAGTGATCGGTATGGGCTGGTTAGAATCTCATGATGTGATACTCAACTATAAGACGAAAAGGTTAAGTTTGACAGATGATGTGGGACAAAGAAGAGTGATTGTAAGAAAAATCTAGGGAGTTTCCTTGAGATTTATTTCTTCCCTACAACTACAAAAGATTATGCACAAAGGATGCAAACTTTATGCATTTTTAGCGCTAAATGAGAAGGGCGAGGCAAAAGGATTATAAAATCTTATGTTAGTACAAGAGTTTGTAGACGTGTTTCTAGAAGAGTTTCCAGGCTTACCCCTTGAAAGAGAGTTGGAGTTTACAATCTACTTGAAACCTAGAACCGAACTGATAGCAAGAACGCCTTATCGGATGTCAACGCCTGAGTTACAGCGGTTGAAAATGCAATTGAAGGTGTTGTTGGACTTGGGACTTAAACTTCCAAGTGTGTCACCTTGGTGTGCGCATTTTATTTTGATAAGAAAGAAATATGGATCGTGGAGACTTTGTATTAACTACCATCAATTGAACAAGGCGACGATCAAGAACTAGTATCGTTTTTCCAAGAATAGACAATTTGTTTGATCATATGAAAGGAAAGACAGTCTTTTCAAAGATCGAATTGAGATCAGGATATCACCATTTACGGATTAAAGAGGAATATATTCCTAAGACCACATTCAAGATGAGGTTTAGACACTATGAGTTTACATTTTTACCATTTGGACTAACAAACACCCCGGGTGTATTCATGAGTTTGATGAATGTGGTGTTTCGTGAATACTTGGACAATGTTTTTCAAGTATTCATACTGATATATTCTCGGACGATAGAAGAGCATGATGAACATTTAATCTTGGCACTACAGTGTTTATGAGAAGCTGTCCAAATGTTCTTTTCACCAATCGAAGATTCATTGCTTGGGGCATGTTATATCCAGTGAAGGTATCATGGTGGATCCAGCGAAAGTAGAGGCTATTATGGAATGGCCTGCGGTCACAAACATACAAGAAGTATGCAAATTTATGGGTTTAGCAGGATATTATCGACAATTCGTCGAAGGTTTTTCGAAGATAGCAAATCCAATCACAGAATTGCAGAAGAAAAACAAGAATTTTGTATGGACTGAGAAATGCACTGTGACATCCCCAAAAATAAAGTATTTTGAAATTCAAAATTAGTTAGAAAATTATTTCTTTTTTAGTAAATTCGAATTTGGAATTTTTTTTCCATTTATGGGAATTTCAAATTTCGAATTTGATAAATTGTAATTAATTATTATGACTGTTGGGAAGAGACTTGATTTGACCCAACTAATTATTTTACTATGACACTTGTATGTAAATAGAATATTGTTTTAATTATTGCTGGAGGACAAATGGAACAACCATGTTAAATTTAGCTGGCCATGACTCCATGAGTGGAGAACATGTTGGAATTACCTCTGGGCTGATTGCTACAAGTGGAAAATCAAGAATTTGGCCATTGGCAGCCCCTGAAAATCAGGGATTTAGAGAGCTGCGAAAATTCCCAAGAGAGGGAAAAAGACCTAGGCAAAAGGATGGTTTTGATATATAGCATATGTGAGGAGGCAAGACGCTGCCTAGTATGCAACGAAAACGACTACTAGGTTTCTTGTTGTTATGAACACTACTGATTGAGTGTGAGGCAAGAGGAGTCTACTGAAACTGAAAGACATTCCTCAGGAGGAGATTCCAAGTTCTCCCTCATGGGTTCATGGTCAGGCTAGGGGTTGAATCGGGCAAGTAGTTTAGCTGCCCTGTTCTACAGTTGGGAGGAACGTGGTTGTTCACTTTGTCTTTCCGCAAACTATTTCAGATATGTTCTCTTCCCTTCTCTATTTGAATGATTATATCTAATCGTTGTAATGCATTTGTGTGAATTGTTATGTCTATTTGTTGTAATACATCTGCTTTAATGATTATATCTATCTGCTGAAATGTATCTGTTGCAGAAGGTGAAATATTTTCCGTTGATGAAATTTGTTTGTTGGTGAAAATTTCATGATAGATGACCAAATTCTATATTTGATCCTCCTATAGCTAAAATGCTAAACAGAAGCACCTATATATATGTATATATAACTGAATGTAGAAAGAAGTAGATTAACTTCAATTGTGTGTTTCATTCCTGCAATTAAATTCTAGACAGAACTGTCTATGCATAACTAGATTGAGCAAGTATATAGATATATATATGTACAAGATTGTGTGTAAGTCTGTAATTAAGTTTCCATAAAGTCAAATATAGATCCTACAGATCATAGGTATATATACTTATACGATAAAATGAAATATATGTATATATACGTAGATATACAGATCTATTTACTGTTGGCGCCTTGCACAGTCAACATTGATGAAAAGAAAATTTAGTGACTATAATAGAACATTCTCTTACACAGGGAACTGTTGTCTTATTATACCAGAAACAATTTTTGTCTATAGGAAATCAACTATTTCTAAGTAAAGAAAATACCCCTAACAGAGAGTCTAGAGACTCCTCCTAGTTCTCGTCACAGTATTAAACTTTGTCTTGATAGATGATTATGTGTACATACTTATAATTAAGGTTTTTGGAACCTATTAGGTGAAGATGGAATTTTAACTCTGTTATACATGCTATTTCATAGAACAAAAGTAAGAGGACAAATGTAAACAATGAGGGAGTTATGCAATTTAATGTGAAATTCATGGAAACAGTTTTGAGTATACATAGGCTTTCTCGTTTGACACAAAATAATACCATAGATTGTAGAAGTAAGATATTGCATCCTCAGAGGATAACCATTTGTATATGATTATGTTTATAAAGAAATTAATCCAGACGTAATTGACATAATTCATAAACTCTTAAACCTAGCTCTGTTTAATTACCTAAGACATGGACTAGTAAATAGATTTGTGCATAGAAGTAAGATAGAGAAAGAACAAAAACTTGAATAAATATCGGAAATAAATTAAGAAGTATGTCTAATTAATTACAAGTTTAGACTGAAGTGCGACAATTGTAACACAAAAAGTTATACACCCAGCACATCTTATCTTGACGAGGATCCACATTGTTAAAAATTCAAAGTGAGGCTATAGGAGTGACAGAACTAACATTATATTATTCAGAATGGTAAGAGAATGTAAATCATATTTACTTCTTCCATTTTCAAGTTCGAACATAATAAAAATACGATTGAGCCTTTCGGCCAATCCTTTAGTTTGAAATCGACCCTCGTTTGGGCTGTGAATTTTAACAACCGAAGTAACACAGCATTAAATAATCTCTATCATAGAGAATTAACCCCTATGACTGAATTTTCCCGAGATTCTGGAGGAAGGCATAACAAAACCCGATTTACCTTTCACGCAGACGACAATGGTTGTCCTCCATGTATTTGTGTAGCCGAAACCCTGCATACATTGGGACAAAACCATTACAATTCATTCAACATATAGGAGAAGAGTTAATAAAATAGGAAAGAATAACTGAAATAATACTTAACTCTGGGATGGGGAGATCAGACACCTTCTCTGCTGCGACCATCATGTATCATCCAGACCAAAAGGGGGAGGAGGATCCCGAATCTCTCTGATGAGTAACCTCACAAAACAAAGGGGCCCATCATCAGTAACAAGCATCCGAGATCAATCCAAGTAACAATATAGAGAACAAAATAACGATTACTGATTATATATACAAGCCGCATGATAAACGTTAACCTGAGATTTAAGTCAATTTCAAAAAGGAAAAAATACATAACCATTAATCTATCCAATACCCTACGAATAAAATTGAGGAACATGCAGGAACAACACCATGACAAAGAATCCAGTTATACACGTCTTCGCACGCATTCAAATTATGAGTAAGTGGGCACGAAGAGAATAAACTGATTTTTCTTTAGTTACAGTTAGGGCCTGAGTATTACTTAATGGATAGTTTGACTGCTAGCTACTCAGGGAGACTCTCAAACGGGGAGATTTCAGACTTAAGAATTTGTTAATAAGTTGGGAAACAGAGAAAAGGGGAAGAAAAAACCCCTGTCTTTGTATACGACAAGAATAGCAACCAACTATTTACCAGTGAAATTTAGGTACCAAAAAATTGGTATACATTTGGGTTATTACAAGACCTGGTCAAATAAACCTCGACCATAACTCCAGAGAAGCACAGTAGGAAACTTCACGAAGGGGAAACTCAACAATGATTGTAGGAGGAGACTATACGAGCCTACGAGTAAATCACCATTCGCATGAAACACTTGGGAGAAATTGAGAGAACAGTAAATCAAAACAGAGTAAATGATCTTGTTGAACGACTGAGTAATGAATGTACAAGTAGGATTGTCACTTACCGATAGTAGAAATAGTCGGAAGGTGCTCCATGATACCAAATCCCTTGCAAGTGAAAGTCATGAAACAATGCAAAAGAAAATGCAGTGCCCTTTCAAACTAGACTCGCATAATGAGACAATCAACAATGGATACTACCCTAAACACGAAACTATGCCTGTTGAATGCAGTAGGTAAAGTAGGAAAAGTACGCCATGTGACTTGGGCATTTTGGCGTGCTTGGGTTGGTTGAGGGTACAAAGTTGGCCCCATTCCTCACCCACCTCCTTTAATGGCCGGGTAGAGAATTAACTCTCGACTGTCAAACACCTCTAGTCTTATTTATGAGGGTCGGTCTGGGTCTTTTCAAGAATCTATGTATCGGATTTATCAACCTCTAGTCGCTACTAGTTCAATCAGCGCCAATGGTTAGTTTAGCTAAAACCTGGTAAACTTCAATCAACTTTCCATTTGGAGTTCTCTTTTAGTTATATAGTTGGTTGGCTTTAGTCGTGGGAAAGGATTTTCCAGTCAACCAAAGAATGGTCGAGGATGCCTTTCGTAGTCCAGAACCAACCATGAAACACTTCAAAATAACTCAAGAACAGTTAAACTTTAAGTTTTGACCACCATTACTTTATGTATATATACATTCAGGGCCTTAGAGTTAGACTTGCGCACGTTTTGGGAACATGTATTAAAGAAGAGGATGAGGTCTTAAGTACTATACCATGTCTATTTTTCCTTGTAACACAAAATATTTACACCTTAATCCCTCACAAATGCTAGTATGACTTCACACAAAAAAAACACTATACTATGGCTCTATAATGCTAGAAAATAAGTTTGAATACATGGGGTATCACAGAAATCAATAAGGATAGTTCTCCTTTTATAAATCTATTTTACAAAATTTAGAGCTTATTGTGTCGTAGAAGAAAAAAAAAATTATGACGAAATTGAGGTATATTACATATGGTATCAGAGAAAAGGTTACAAAGCTGGACCTGAACAGGGCCACATTAGTTGCTTAGCATATATTTCTATTTATGCAAAACTAATAAACTTTTTGTTACAAACAGAAAACCCTTTCTGTTTTGTGTGAATTATGGAAACTCAGGATGATGCAGAAATTAGAATGGAAGAAATTCTGAAGCAGGGACCTCCTGGAGATCCAATAAAGAATAGTGATGGAAGCTCACCTATGGAAGTACTGGAAACAATGAGGAATATTATTGTTGAACTGCAGGTTTTCAAAGCAAACAATGAGAAACTGAAGAAATCACAACAGGAACATCAAGAGATAAATGAAGTCTTGCTGCACAGTATAGTGACAAAGAAAATCCCAAAGGATGATAATCATGAAGAAGAGGTCAGTAAAAGGGCCTCCAAGAACTCTGGTCCTGAAACAGAAAAGGAGGATAGCTCATCTGAGGGTACCCCTTCAGTTGAAGATAAAGAAAAACCGGACAGAAAAAGGAAACAAGTAGATCATCTTGAAGGGGAATTCAAGAAGATTAAACCTGCTACATTTGATCAAGAATCCATAACAGGTGAGGAAGATGAAGCATGGTTATTAGATATCAAAAACTATTTCCAAATATACAACTATTCCAACAATATGAAAGTCAGAATGGCCATTTACAAACTGAAAGGAAAAGCCAGCATCTGGTGGCAAGATCTGAAATTGGCAAAAGGCTTAAAAGAGAAACAGATGGAATGGTCTGACTTCAATAAATATTTCAAGAAACAGTACCTATATTAAATCTACTATGAAAGGAAAACGAAAGAATTTTATGAGTTACGGCTTGGCCAGATGACAATGGAGGACCTTATAAACAAATTCCTGGAATTAATAAGGTTTGTACCTTATATTCAGGAGGACAAGGTAAAAATCCAGCGATTCCTAAGTTGTTTACCACAGTCCTACAGAGACAAAATTGAATTTGACAACCCCAAGTCCTTAAGTGAAGTATTCAGGAAAGCACCAATGTGTTACGACCAGTACAAACAACAGACAAAGTTCCCCAAATCTTGGAAGGATAAGAAACAAGACCGAATGAACCATCGAAAGAAGGGATACCAGCCAACTCGTTATCGTAATACAGCAAAAAGCTTTCCTAGAAAATATTTTCACTCAAACCATCCAAACACACAAGGAGGCGGTAAACCGGTAAACCTGGGAACAAAGAAGTTTGGGGACAGCCCCCGGGAACCGTTAAAGTGATGGGAATGTGGAGACCCTCATCTAAGGAGGAACTGTCCACGTTTAAATCCAGCAAATAGAACTATTGTGCACAATTTGCAGGAAGCCTCGACGTTGGGTGATGTGGGCAGAAGCTTGCATCGAATAAATACAGTCGTAGATGGTCGACAAGTTGACCACCAATCCTCTATGGTGGAGATCGAAGGTAAAATCAATAACACTAGAATTTATGTTTTAATTGATCGTGGAGCTACATTAAGTTACATCACTCCTGGTGTAGTAGAGTCAAATAAACTTAAGAGGATGAAACACGCAAAATATTGGCAGGTGCAATTAGCAACAGGGACTAAAAGGAAAGTGCTTGACTTCATTTCTGATTTTGAATTCAGTTTAGATGGTAAAAACATAAAAACAAATATGAATATTCTTCCACTAGGATCATATGATGTGATTATAGGAATGGATTGGTTGGAAAAGCACAAGGCAGTTCTAGATTGTTATACAAAGACACTTAATTATAAAGACGATTATGAAACTACTAGAACAACCCAAGGTATACCAAAACCAGTATCAGTTAAGCAAGTCTCAGCAATGCAATTCAAGAAATGCATAAGAAATGGTTGCCAATTTTATGCCATCCAAGTAACGAATCTGTTAGAAAAATAAGATAATCCAAAGTTAGAAGACTTTGTTGTCCTACGTGAACTCAAAGACATGTTTGTTGATGAGATACCAGAATTACCTCCTAGAAGGGGAATAGACTTCTCCATAGACCTGCTACCTGGTTAAGCCCCTATCTCTAAATCACCTTACCGAATGAGTTTACCAGAATTGACAGAATTAAAAATACAACTGCAGGAGTTATTGGACAAAGAGTATATCAGACTGAGTGTTTCACCATGGGGAGCACTAGTCCTATTTGTGAAAAAGAAATACGGTACTCTAAGACTATGTATCAATTATAGACAATCGAACAAAATGACTATTAAGAACAAATACCCCTTACCTAGGATAAATGATCTATTCGATCAAGTAGGTGGGGCCAAGATCTTTTCAAAGTTGGATTTATGGTCTGGTTATCATCAAGTTAGAATAAAATATGAGGACATAAGAAAAACATCTTTTTGAACAATACATGGACACTACGAATTCATAGTCATACCTTTCAGACTCACTAATGCACCAACCACATTTATGTGCCTAATGAACAGTGTTTTCAGTCAATACTTGGATAAGTTTGTATTGGTATTTATTGACGACATTCTGATTTACTCTAAAACAGAAGAAGAACACGAAGAACACTTAAGGATATTTCTGCAAACTTTGAGGAAACACAATTTGTACGCTAAATTCGATAAGTGTGATTTTTATCAAAAGAAGATACAATAGCTAAGACATGTAATTTCTGCAGAAGGCATTGCAGTTGACCCTGAGAAAATAAGGGCCATCATGGAATGGTCGGTACCTAAAGGCATAGCGGATATCCGGTCATTCATGGGAATCACCAGATATTATCGCAGATTTATAGAAGATTTTTCCAAAATAGCCTACCCCATCACATCATTACAAAAGAAAGAGACCAAGTTTAACTGGTCACAAAAGTGTCAAGATAGTTTTAACAATTTGAAGTAATTACTAACTACCACACCCATTTAAAGGTAGCGGACCCAAATAGCCCAAAGGGGTTGGATCCAATGGTGGAAAACGAGGAGTTTTTCACCGTTGGGCAAGGTTCAATTCTCGTGAGGGCTTTACCTAGAGCCATGGGGACACCTTGAGGTAGTGATCGAATGTGTGGTTGCACCCAGAGATACTATAATAAATGGTATCGTGACCCATGCACACATAAGTGGATCAAAGCCCACCCCCATGTCCTTCAACTTTTAAGCCCAAATGGGTTGGATCCAATGGTGGAAAGCGAGGACTTTTTCATCGTTGGGCAAGGTTCAATTCTCGTGAGGGCTTTACCTGGAGCCATGGGGACACCTTGAGGTAGTGGTTGAACGTGTGGTTGCACCCAAAGATACTATAATAAATGGTATCGTGACCCGTGCATACATAAGTGGATCAAAGCCCACCCCCATGTCCTTCAACTTGAAAGTCCCCGAGGTGTAGGACAGTCAGTGACGGAGTGTGTTGTTAAGCCACTCCGTGATGTTAAAGTCACCGGTTCGAAACCTGTGGGGACAAAAAATCCAACCATGTTAAGGGTTGGTGTGGCTCAGGCCGGGTGCGATCCCCGTGTGATTTTGACGGCTTAGATGCCCCTGAGTCGCGGTTTCTCAAGACACAGGTTAATCGCATAGCCAATAGGTCCCGCACAAATTAAAAAACAAAAAAAAAGGTAGCAGACCCAAATAAAGACTTTACCGTCTTTGTTGATGCAAGTAAAGAAGGACTAGGTGGTGTCCTAACTCAAGAGGGACACGTGATTTTTTATGAGTCCCGGAAATTAAAAGAACATGAGAAAAATTATGTCACTCGTGACTTAGAATTGGCAGCAATGATACATGCCTTAAAAATGTGGTGACACTACATAATGGGCAGAAAGTTTCCATTGTTGACAGATAATAGCGGGGTGAAATATCTGTTTAGTCAGGCAAATCTTAATGCAAGGCAAGCAAGGTGGCTATCCTTCTTGAGCGAGTTCGACTTCGAGGTAAGACTTATCAAGGGTAAGGAAAATAAGGTAGCAGACGCTCTAAGCAAAAGAGTCCATGGATTATTTGAAATAAATATTAGCAGGGAAGAAAGTGATTTAGAACAAAGAATAAGGATGGTAGGTGCTAATGACGAAAATTACACTAAGATAATGGCAGAATTACAAAACAGTACCACAAACTCAGATAAACCAGATCTGAGTATCGACAAAAATGGACTATTACGATTCAAAAACAGACTTTACATACCAAATTCAGTCGAGTTAAAGATAATATTCTTGAATGAAGTGCATAAGAAACCATATTTTGGCCATGTAGGATACCAGAAAACAATAACAACACTTAGAAAGCTATTTTACTGGCCTAATATGAAGGGAGAAATAGCAAAATACTTGGCTAGGTGCCAAGATTGCCAGCATCTTAAGGCCAAACACCAGCATCTAGCCTCCCTATTACAGCCATTATCAGTGCCAGAATGGAAATGGGAGACCATATAGCTGGACTTTATAACAGGTTTGCCTATAACTCGGAAACATAATGACTCTATTATGGTTGTAATCGATAAACTCAGTAAGTCTGCACACTTTATTTATGTGAAATCTACTTTTAAAGCTATAAACATAGCTGAAATATTTATGAAAGAAATTTTTAGATTGCATGGTATTCCTAAAATGGTGATCTCAGAGAGAGATGTAAAATTTACATCCACTTTTTGGAAAGAATTGTTTGCAGGGCTAAATACTAGTTTGAATTTCAGCATGAGTTACCATCCACAAACGGATGGACAGACTGAACGAACAAATCAGATCGTAGAAGATATGCTCCGCATGTACGTAAGAACAAAACCAACTAAGTGTGAATATTACTTGTACTTGGTAGAATTTTCATATAACAATGGGTACCAAACTTTGGCTAAATTGAGCCCCTTCGAGGTACTGTACGACAAAAAGTGTACAACACCAATTAGCTGGGATGACCCAGTTAACAGAGTCATGATTGGACCAGAAATGCTCCAAGAAATGGAAAGTATGGTAAGAAAGGTGCAATGAAACTTAAAAGAAGCACATGACAGACATAAAAGTTATGCATGACAGAAGAGAAGATACTTGGAATTTCAAGTGGGAGATCATGTTTACTTAAAATTCAAAGCCCGAAAGAGTTCACTAAAACTCGGGAACTGTGCCAAGTTGGCACCCAAGTTTTGTGGGCCCTTCGAGATACTGGCTCGAATTGGATCGATAGAATACCAACTTTCACTTCCAGCTAATCTAAGAATTCATAATGTATTTCATGTTTCCTTGTTGAAAAAGTATGTCCATGACCCTACTCATATGATTGATTGGAACTTGGTACAGGTGGAACCAGAAGGCAAGTTCCAGGTGGAACCCCTACGCATTATGGATCGAAGATAAATAGCACTTAGGAACAAAGCCGTCGCTCAAGTAAAGGTGCAATGGAAGAACTTTAGTTCTAAAGAGGCCACTTGGGAGTTGGAGGGCGATTTGCAGAAATCTCATCCAATCTTGTTCCAAGAAAGGAATGAACAATGAGGACAATGTTTTATTGAAGGGGGGAAAGGATGTGACATCCCCAAAAACAAAATTATTTTTGAAATTCAAAATTGGTTAGAAAATTATTTCGTTTTTAGTAAATTCGAATTTGAAAAAAATTTGCCATTTATGGCAATTCCGAATTTCGAATTTGATAAATTGTAATTAATTATTATGACTGTTGGGTAGAGACCTAATTTGACCCAACTAACTATTTGACTATGACACTTGTATGTAAACAAAATATTGTTTTACTTATTGCAGGAAGACAAATAGAACAACCATATTAAATTTAGCTGACCATGACTCCATGAGTGGGGAACATGTTGGAACTACCTCTGGGTTGATTGTTACAAGTGGAAAATCAAGGATCTGGCCATTGGAAGCCCCTAAAAATCATGGATTTAGAGAGCTGTGAAAATTCCCAAGAGAGGGAAAAATACCTAGGAAAAAGGATGGTTTTGATATATAACATATGTGAGGAGGCAGGACGTTGCCTAGTATGCGGGGAAAAAGACTATTGGGTTTCTTGTTGTGCAAAGTTCATGATAGATGACCAAATTCTAGAGTTGTTCCTCCTATATTTAAGATGTTAGACATAAGCACCTATATATATGTATATATAACTGAATGTGGAAAGAAGTAGATTAACTTCAATTGTGTGTTTCGTTCTTGAATTTAAATTCTAGACAGAACTGTCTATGCATAACTAGATTGAGTGAGTATATAGATATATATGTGTACAAGATTATGTGTAAGTATGTAATTAAGTTTCCAGAAAGTCAAATATAGATCCTACAGATCATAGGTATATATACTTATACGATAAAATTAAATATATGTATATATACGTAGATATACAGATATATTTACTGTTGGCGCCTTGCACAATCAACATTGATTAAAAGAAAATTTAGTGACTATAACAGAAAATTCTCTTACACAGGGAACTGTTGTCTTATTATACTAGCAACATTTTTTGTCTATAGGAAATCAACTATTTCTAAGTAAAGAAAATACCCCTAACGAAGAGTCTGGAGACACCTCCTAGTTCTCGTCACAGTACCAAACTTTGTCTTGATAGATGATTATGCGTACAGACTTATAGATTAAGGTTTTCAGAAGCTATTAGGTGAAGCTAGAATATTAAATCTGTTACACCTGCTATTTCGTAGAATGAAATTAAGAGGACAAATGTAAACAATCAGGGAGTTACACAATTTAATGTGAAATTCATGGAAATAGTTTTGAGTATACATACGCTTTCTCGTTTGACACAAAATAATACCATAGATTGCAAAAGTAAGATATCGCATCCTCAAAGGATGACCATTTGTATATGATTACATTTATAAAGAAATTAACCCAGACATAATTGACAGAATTCATAAACTCTTAAACCCAGCTCTGTTTAATTACCTAAGACATGGACCAGTCAATACCTTTGTGACTGGAAACGTATAGTTTCATACATTTCATATGCGTAGAAGTAAGATAGATCAAGAACAAAAACTTCAATAAATCTAGGAAATGAAATAAGCAGTGTGTCTAATTAATTACAAGTTCAGACTGAAGTGCCACAACCGTAACACAAAAAGTTATACACCCAGCACATCTTATCTTGACGAGGATCCACATTGTTAAAAATTCAAAGTGAGGCTATAGGAGTGACATAACTAACATTATATTATTTAGAATGGTAAGAGAATGTAAATCATATTTACTTATTCCATTGTCAAGTTCGAACATAATAAAAATTGGATTGAGCCTTTCGGCCAATCCTCTAGTTTGAAATCGACCCTCGTTTGGGCTGTGAATTTTAAAAACCGAAGTAACAAAGCGTTAAATAATCTCTATCATAGAGAATTAACCCCTATGACTAAATTTGCCTAATATTCTGGAGCAAGGCATAACGAAGCTCGATTTACCTTTCACAAAGATGACAATTGTTTTCCTCCATGTATTCGTGTAGCTGAAACCCTACATACATTGGGACAAAACCATTACAATTCGTTCAACATATAGGAGAAGAGTTAATAAAATAGGAAAGTATAACCGAAATAATACTTAACTCTGGATGGGGAGATCTGACACCTTCTCTGCTACGACCATCGCGTATCATCCTGACAAAAAGGGGGAGGAGGAGCCTGAATCTCTTTGATGGGTACCCTCACAAAAAAAAGCGGCCCATCATCAGTAACAAGCATCCTAGATCAATCCAAGTAACTGTTAGGACCACACTATGTACCTTTTTGCCTATATTTTTTTGTCATTATTATACTCTTGATCACCTATATGTAGACTCATACTATCACTTTATCTGATCATCCCAAAGGTATACAACGTCCCTTCTCATTACTATACGTTTAATCTGTTTTGCATAATATTTTACATTACTCTCGTACTTGACTATTGATTAGAAAAGCATTAAGTGTTCAAAACTACAGATTAGCATTTGAGGCCCATGCTGAAACACAGAACTGTCCAAGGTCGTTGTTGCTGAAACACAGAACTGCTATACAGCCCGAGGTCGCAATTGCTGAAACACAAATATGTCATACAGTCCAAGGTCGCAGTTGCTGAAACACGAAGCTGTCATACAGTTCGAGGCCACTAATGCTGAAACACGAAGCTGTCATACAGTCCGAGGTCACAAATGCTGAAACACAGAGCTGTCACACAGTCCAGAGTTGTAGATGCTGAAACACAGAGGA
>JZKD02S0334522.1:238930-253047 GCA_000966675.3 Picea glauca
CATCGTCTTGTTCAATTACTCATCAACAGGGGTTTTGAACAACAAAACCGTCCACTGAATAACCCACCCATAAACCCTCAACCAGCTGCTGAAATTCCCCAAGAGCAGCAACACGAAAACCCCCCAGACATCCCCGAAGTACCCCATATTCCGCCCACAGAACCAACTAGTCCAGTCAATTCCCCTACCCCACCAAATACACCACCAGAGTCATCCACCCCTGCCCTTCACATTCTCAGTGATGACTTTGGACCAGAAAATGTCGCCTGCCCTATCATTCAGGAAAGACCCCCATGAAAACGAAAACAGATTGCCCCCTTTCCACCCTTCTTGCGCAAAAAGCGAATAAGAGCCTCAATGAGGCCACCCCTGATGACCACTACCCTAGACACCCCACCAATTCGACTAACACCCCGTCCACCTCCAACCTTTCCACCCCGAGGATCTTTGCCTATTCCGACCTCCGTGGCTGCAACACAAGAACCAGCCATTGATATTGAGTCTCAGGAACTAGAAGCCCAGACATCATTCATTTTTGAAGTAGATGAAACACAACCAGCTACCCATCCAGTGGCTGAAACACAAGAACCAACCACTGAAATTGAAATTGAATTTCAGGAATCTGAGACCCCGAATGCTACAACACCACCCTCCTCAAATAAAGTAGCTGAAACACAATCAGCTACCCATCTAGTGGCTGACACACAAGAACTAGCCACTGGTATTGAAATTGAATTACAAGAATCAGAGACTCCAGATGCTGCCACACCACTCTCCCCAAGCAAAGTAGCTGAAAAACCAGCTACCAATTTAGTGGTTGAAACACAAGAACCAGCCACTGACATTGACATTGAGATTCAGGAATCATAGGTTGAGGGTGCTGAAACACTACTCTCTTTACACCAGGAGGCTGAAACACAAGCATCAGTTGTCATTCCTGTAGCTTCTCCACAAGAACCAGCTCATGATACCATGACTTCCACACAAGAACCAGTCATCTCTCAATCCAAAAAAACAATGGCCGATGTCTTAGAAGAAAACAAGTTTTTAAAGTCTCAATTGGAAGTATATCAGCAGGAATTAGTCCGGGCAAGGGAAGCATATGAAAAAGAACTAAATTTGTACACCTTAGCCCGAACAACAACCTTAACAGAGGAGACCACAGAGAGCGTGTGTAAAGAATACATGTGTTTCCAATGTGGCGATGTTTACCACCAGGCAGGCTATCAAGTGATTCAAGTTCCAGTGCCAGGGGCAACCCCTACTCCTTCACCTTTTGAAGTCAAGGAAGAACCTGCTGCAACACAAGAACCAGCATGCCCTAGCAAGCTCAAAATTGAACCTGCTACAACACAAGAACCAGTAGGCCCTAGCAAGCTCAAGACTGAACCTGCTGCAACACAAGAACCAGCAGGCCCTAGCAAGCTGAAGACTGAGCCATGCATTGTAACAAAAGAAGCCCCTATCTTGGTTAACCAGGTT
The DNA here is from genome assembly GCA_000966675.3 of Picea glauca. Lineage (NCBI taxonomy): Eukaryota > Viridiplantae > Streptophyta > Pinopsida > Pinales > Pinaceae > Picea > Picea glauca. The sequence goes on from JZKD02S0334522.1 coordinate 240,413, forward strand.
GTACAGACTGTGCAAATGGAGGAACTTACACCTCCCAATTAGACCCATCTCTCCACTTCCAGGGAACAATCTACTCAAACCTCACCTCATCCCATTACTTCCCACGCTACAACTCAGACTTCCCAGCTATGGGATGAGCACGCAGAAATACAAACGTGGAAGAAAGAATATGCTGAAACTCAAGCCAAAAACTTGCAAGTGCACAAACAAATCTAGATCAATCACACTTTCTCCAACTGGGAAGCTCAAGAACAGATACGTAAGGAAGCTCGTGAGCTTAAGAAGAAGAACAAAGAATTGAAAGGCAGATTGGTCCTAGTCTTTGATTTGGTGCAGAAGTTACTGGCCACAAGGAAGCCCTCTTGCAACTATTCTTTATTCCTGATGGAGAGACTCACATTCTTTCATATCAAATCCATTCTAGAAGGTAAACCCCATGCATTCATACAGTCAGCAGATTTTATCAAAACTTTTGTAGCTACCTCTACCAGGGATCAGCACCTCCTCTGTGAGGCATACTTGCACAATGAGGTTATTCCAGAAAACAGGTTGCTAAACATAAACCCCCTTGTTGGGGACATTCAAATTAGAGAATTCACCTCTTTTCTCCTCAACCAAATTATGTGGCAAGATAACTTTTTGGCTACCCAGCACAATGAAGATCGCCTCCTCTGGATTAGACCAGAACCTCAGAGGGCAGCTACCTTTATCTCACAATATTATGAGTTCTTAAAACAACCAAGGGTGACTGAGCATGTCCAACAACTACAATCAGAAGTGCTCCAGGATTGTGAAAACATCATCAGATCCATAGAGATTCCTGCCCTCCAGGCCAATAACCTTTTTTGGCAACAATCCTCGGAGAAGAGACAACAGCACAACCCTTTTGGTCCTGCCAATTTGGAGGTAGCAATTTCCAGGATACCCAACTACATCCAGTGTATTAGGCATTGTGCTGAAAACTGGATAGGATACAAGTTTTATTTTCCCATTCTCTGGTTGCCAATAGAAAGGTATCAAGTCAGTTATAAGCTGCCTAAGAAGGCAGAAACAACAGCATGACAAAGATTGCAGCAGGTGCACGGGTTCAGAACGCCAACCGACAGTACCTCCCAGAGTTACAGCTAGAGTAACTTACATGATCAGAGTTGGCATCAAGACTCTGATTCAGAGTGAGTTGCCTGAGGACATGCAACACCTTGAGTTGGGGGGGATGTTAGGACCACACTATGTACCTTTTTGCCTATACTTTTTTTCCATTATTATACTCTTGATCACCTATATGTAGACTCATACTATCACTTTATCTGATCATCCCAAAGGTATACAACATCCCTTCTCATTACTATACGTTTAATCTATTTTGCATAATATTTTACATTACTCTCGTACTTGACTATTGATTAGAAAAGCATTAAGTGTTCAAAACTGCAGATTAGCATTTGAGGCCCATGCTGAAACACAGAACTGTCCAAGGTCGTTGTTGCTGAAACACAGAACTGTTATACAGCCCGAGGTCGCAATTGCTGAAACACAAATTTGTCATACAGTCTAAGGTCGCAGTTGCTGAAACATGAAGCTGTCATACAGTTCGAGGCCACTGATGCTGAAACACGAAGTTGTCATACAGTCCGAGGTCGCAAATGATGAAACACAGAGTTGTCACACAATCCAGAGTTGCAGATGCTGAAACACAGAGGAAACCGCCAGAACCGACGATGTTGAAACACAAGTCGTTACAGTCAGCGGTCAGCACAGTCAGAGCGCAATTCACGTGGCTGAAACAACCCGCGAATTGCGATACTGAAACAACATCAGCAACAACGAGAAGAAGTTGTTACACTAGCCGTAACAACAATACCTCAGTCAACTCCTGTAATAGCATTTATGTTGCATAAGATTAGGACACCCTATTCTGAATTAGAAAGAAGATCTGGCTAAAGATAGGACTCAGATACACACTGTAATTTTTTATCAATTGTATCGAAGGGTTTTCCTCTTTAAATAAGAGGAAAATCACCATTCGAGGGATCCAAGTTTTTATGTATTGAACGCTTCAGAGAGAGGGACATACTTCACTTTTGCAGATTGTAATATGATGTTTTGACAGATGAATAAAAGACTGCTTTCATTATCCGTCTCTAGCTTTCCCGTTTCAAGGGAATCTTGTAAGAAGGGAGGGCCCACTTTCATCACAAGATTCACCCGATAGTTTAGAAGTGTGTTAGTATAGTTTCTGTTTATGATTCGATTTAACTTGTTGTTGAAACACTGTTTTTAATGAATTCCGCTTTGCTGAAACACTGTTGACTCTGTCTTAATTTATTGAGTGAAATTCGTAAATCTTTTTATCAGCAATCTTGTGTGATGATTTTATAAGGGACCAGTAGGGGATTGGGTTAAGGGTTCCTGCTCAGATAGGAAGGAATCAGAACACCTTGTCTTCTGTAGGTTTCATTCAATTTTGCAAGTGTGCTAGCCAGGGATTGGGTTAAGGGTTCCTGCTCAGACAGAAAGGAATCAGAACACCTTGTCTTCTTTAGATTTCATTTAATTCTGCAAGTGTGCTAGCCAAGGATTTGGTTAAGGGTTCCTAATCAGACAGGAAGGAATCAGAACACCTTGTCTTCTGTAGGTTTCATTCAATTAAGTGTGCTAGCCAGGGATTGGGTTAAGGGTTCCTGCTCAGACAGGAAGGAACTAAAACACCTTATCTTCTGTAGATTTCATTTGCTTCTGCAAGCGTGCTAGCCAGGGATTGGGTGCAGGGTTCCTGCTCAGAAAGGAAGGGATCAGACCATCATGTTCTCTGTAAACTTTAATTCCACAAGTGTGCTAAAACAGAAATAGGGCTTAAAGCTCCTGCTTAGAAAGGAAGGAACTAGACAGCCTTGTTCTCTGTTAGATAGAGTTAATTGTCTTCTGCTTACTGTTTTCATGAAAGAGTGTCAGCACTGAAGTCTCTGTTTGAGAGTAAGGGTCATGTTCTCTGATTGAAAGATAGTTTTTCTTTCCCATTGCAAGTATTATTATAATGTAATCCAGGATTCTTAGATTAATCTTTAAAGATCTGCAATAGGGAAGTTGCTTTCCTGTAATTTAATTCAGAACTTTAGTTTATTCAAGCAAGTGTGATTAATTTAAGTTTCTTTACTACAACACTAAGTTGCTTTTGGAATTGAGCATATATAGTGCGTGGCTATCTTTGAAATAAAAGACTTCCCTGGGTTGATAATTTATGTTTCACTTGGTTGTTTGAATTAATTAAGCAATTATAGTGACCAACAGTAACAATATAGAGAACAAAATGACGATTTATGGTTATATATACAAGCCACATGATAAACGTAAACTTGAGATTTAAGTCAATTTCATAAAGGGAAAAAATACAGAACCATTATCTATCCAATACCCTACGAATAAAATTGAGGAACATACAGGAACAACACCACGACAAAGACTCCAATTATACACGTCTTCGAATGCATTCAAATTATAAGTGGGCATGAAGAGAATAACCCGAGTTTTCTTTAGTTACAGTTAGGGTATGAGTATTACTTAATGGATAGTTTGACTGCTAGTTTCTCTGGGAGACTCTCAAACAGGGAGATTGTAGACTTAAGAATTTTTTGATAAGTTGGGAAACAGAGAAAAGGAGAAGAAAAAACCATTGTCTTTGTATACGACAAGAATAGCAACCAACTATTTACCAGTGAGATTTCGGTACCAAAAAATAGGTATACATTTGGGTTATTACAAGACCTAGTCAAATAAACCTCGACCATAACTCTGGTGAAGCATAGTAGGAAATATCACGAAGGGGAAACTCAACAATGATTGTAGGAGGAGACTATAAGAGCCTACGGGTAAATCACCATTTGCATGAAATGCTTGGGAGAAATCGCGAGAACAGTAAATCAAAACAGAGTAAATGATCTTGTTGAACGATTGAGTAATGAATGTACAAGTAGGACTGTCACTTACCGATAGTAGAAATAGCTGGAAGGTGCTCCATGCTACCAAACCCCTTGCAGGTGAAAGTCACGAAACAATGCAAAAGAAAATGCAATGCCCTTTCAAACCAGAGTCGCATAATGAGACAATGAACAATGGCTACAACCCTAAACACGAAACTATGCATGTTGAATGCAGTAGGTACAGTAGGAAAAGTACGCCATGTGACTTGAGCGTTTTGGCATGCTTGGGTTGGTTGAGGGTATAGAGTTGGCCCTGTTCCTCACCCACCTCCTTTAATGGTCGGGCATAGAATTAACTCTCGACTTTCAAACACCTCCAGTCTTATTTATTAGGGTTGGTCTAGGTCTTTTCAAGAATATATGTATCATATTTATCAACCTCTAGTCGCTACTTGTCCAATCAGCGCCAATGGTTAGTTTAGTTAAAACCTGGTAAACTTCAATCAACTGTCCATTTGGGGTTCGCTTTTAGTTAGATAGTCTTTTGGCTTTAGTCGTGGGAAAGGATTTTTCAGTCAACCAAAGAATGGTCAAGGACGCCTTTCATAGTCCAGAACCAACCATGAAACACTTTGAAATAACTCGAGAATAGTTAAACTTTAAGTTTTGACCACCATTACTTTGTGTATATATACATTTGGGGCCATAGAGTTAGACTTGCGCGCGTTTTGGGAACATGTATTAAAGAAGAGGATGAGGTCTTAAGTACTAGACCATGTCTAGTTTCCCTTGTAACACAAAATATTTACACCTTAATCCCTCACAAATGCTAGTATGACTTCACCAAAAGCAAACGCTAGACTATGGCTCTGTAATGCTAGAAAATAAATTCGAATACATGGGGTATCACAGAAATCAATAAGGATAGTTCTCCTTTTATAAATTTATTTTACAAAGTTTAGAGCTTATTGCGCTGTAGAAGAAAAAAAAAATTATGACAAAATTAAGGTATATTACATGCACAGAATCGTTTCAAAGGATCAAGGAGTTGTTAACGACATCTCAGATACTAAAAGTCCCCAACATGGACAAGGAATTCTTGGTATGCACGGACGCATCCAAGGAAGGTTTAGGCGGAGTGTTGATGCAAGACGATCGCGTAATCACTTACATTTCAAAGAAATTGAGAAGGCATGAGGAGAACTACGCAACACATGTCTTGGAGTTATTGAAAATTGTATATGCCTTGATATTTTGGAGACACTATATGATTGGACGAAAATTTGAACTAAAGACAGATCACTGTGGATTGCAGCATATATTTACATAAAGTGACTTGAATGCGTGACAAAGTTGTTGGTCATAATTGCTTAGCGAATATGATTTTGTGATTTCTTACATTAAAGGAACGGTGAACAGAGTGGCAGATGCCTTGAGTTGGAGACCACACATATTATCGGTAATACCTCTTAAGACGAATCTTCGAGAAAATATTCTAGGGTTACAGAGAGACGATGATTGGTACAAGGAAGTTAAATAAAATAATGTACAAGATACCATGATGGTACCGAAGTTTGAAAGATATACATAGGACAATGGCAAATTGTTGAGATATAACAATATAATTTATGTACCGCCTAACGACGAATTAAGAAGTTTGATCTTAATTGAAGCGCATCACGCAGTGTACATGGCTCATCCGGGAGTCGCGAAGATGAAGGTAGACCTTAATCCTTTATTCTTCTAGAATGGAATGAAATCAAACATTGTTACATACGTGGAGAGATGACTAGAATGTCATCTAGTGAAAGTTGAACATAGACCTCCGACAGGATTATTACAACCTCACGTTATTCCAGAATCAAAATGGGAGGTCATTTCGTTGTACTTTATTATTGGGTTTCCACTGACGGCAACGATACACGATTCAGTTTTCATGGTTGTTGACACTCTGACGAAGAGTGCACATTTATTCCTAAATGTACGACGTGTCAAACGTCTAACATAGCTAGAGTTTTTGTCAGCGAGATTGTGATATTACATGGCATACCAAAAAGGATCATATCTAATAGAGGATTGGTGTTTACAGGACGATTTTGGACCAATTTCCAAAGGCTTTGGGGACACAACTAAACTTTAGTACAACATATCACCCTGAGACAGACGGGAAGATAGAAAAAATGAACCAAATTATGGAAGATATGTTGCCTATGTATGTAATGGACCAACAGAAACATTGGGAAGAGTTCTTGCAACTAGTAGAGTTTGCATACAAAAACAACTATAAAAGTACCATTAAGATTTTCTCATTTGAGTTTCTTTATGGGTGACCGTGTCTAACGCTGTTGAGCTAGGATCGACTTGAGGATAGGGTCTTGGTGGGAGTAGAAGTGATCCAAGAAATAGAAGAACAAATGAAAATGATAAGAAAAAGTATTAAAGAAGCGCAATATCAACATAAGAGTTATGTTGATGCACAGCGCGTTGACATCAGTTATGAAGTTGGTGACCGAGTTTTCTTGCAGGTGAAACTACACAAGAGTTTGATCAAGTTCGGAAGAGGTGTTAAACTCTATCCTAGGTTTGTGGGACCTTTCGAGGTTGTGGAAAAGAAAAGAACCATGGCTTATCGACTAGCCTTTCCTAATTCTTTGAGGTGTATGCACGATGTTTTTTATGTATCTATTTTGAGACATGATGTTAGTGATCCTACACATTTGATTAACATGAGATCCTTCTAGGTGTCGGACGAGGGTGCTCTAACGGCGGACCCAATCCGCATTCTGGACCATCGCATTCGACAACTATGGTGTCGAATAGTCGATCAGGTCAAGGTCCAGTGGGACAATTACAATCCACACTCGGTTACCTGGGAGGACGCATATGATATGTGTCAACAGTTTCTTTACTTGTTTGACAAATTAGACATATAGATATCATCAGATACTTTTATTACTACATTTTAATATACTGTATAACTTCGAGACGAAGTTTAAAACAAGAGGGGGTGTATGTAACATCTTTCTCTACTCAAAATATCTTATCGACTTATTCTTTGAGGACACTTGCGTGCAAGTGATCCGGTTGTAGTACATGGTTATTTGTTTCGATTATGGATTTTTATGATGATGTTGATGGGTTGTGATTTATTGTCATTTGATATATATGTATTAACATATGTTATTGACAAGTTTACATGAGTGTGTAAAACACGTGCTAGATTGTGGATGGCGATGGCATCAATGGACCTCCTTGGGCTCCAGATTGAATCAGGGACTGGATTGTGTTTTGTTTGAGTATTTCATTTTACGTATATGTGTCATATGATTCATTTAGTATGCTTATGTATATGGATCAGTGACAGTGTTTTGTCAATGGATGCAGGTTGACGATGCTTGCTAATCTGACTCACATAAGAAGTAAAGGGGCCATGCACAGAAACCATATATTGAGGGAGAGGTGTGGCAACATTCATGTCACAGCCTGTTACCACTCTCGTCGTGGCTCAAATTATAGGTTAACGATTACATAGTTCGAGAGGTCCACGATGCTGTGAGGGAAGACTAAGAAATTCACTAACAAATATTTTAAGGGGCGCACAATAAGGCAAAGTCCTTATTCCTTAGAAGCCCTTAGTCTCTCACAAGGTTGCCTGAATGGAGTGTTGACTCCAAGGGTTGTACAACTACCAAAACTAGTCAGAGGCGAGTGGCACCCTTGGAGCAAAGAGGTGCATCTTGAAGGGCACGTCACGTAAATAAAACTTGAGTCAGTAAATCCAGCTGGCCTAGAAAACCATGAAAGAATAATTATAAACCTTGAAAATATTTACATCTTGTCAGATTTGAATAATTAATGAGTAATTTTATTAATTATAAATCTCAATAAAAGTCTAATCCTATTCTAAAAGATTAATCCTAAGTCTAAGTTTTTGTAAGGAGACTAAACTAAATTATTAATTAAATTAAAAAGAAATGAGGTGAATCAATTTAAGAATTCCGAAAAGTGAAATAAATCTAAAGATTTGATATAATGCACATATGTGCAAGAAAAATTAAAAAAATAATTTTAAAATAAGAAAGAATTAAAGTATGAGAGAATAGGTGTACACATAAAATGGTATCTAGAGTCTAGCTACCACTAGTCTAACTAGGAGAAGGCTCATATTTTAACTCTGACAAATATTTAGTAAGGAGACAATCATTAAATAAGAATATGGGGAATAAAGAGACAACTAAGAGCGATTTAAAGAGCACATTTGGGAAATGTGAGGAAAATTGACTTTTAATTAAAATAAAATAAGTAATTACTTGTGAACTTGGGGAAAGGGTGAATAATTCTAATTTATTTAATTAAAAAAAAAATTAATTGTGCATGTGGGTATGTGTCAGTAAGGAAATCCCTATAAAGAAAATGGTTTAGATGGGAAAGGGGATGACACTAGTTATGTGTAAAGTTATGTTGCCAAAATCATTTGACTGGTTTTACTTGTGAGAGTTGAGATACCAAATTTGAGATAGAGTGGTGGCTCTACCTTGCGATGCAAGCTTGGAGCTAGAAAAAAATTTGGTTGTGTGTGCGTAGCCCATTTGCGGCTTACGAGGCTAAGGGGGAAGAAGAGTACCCCTAGCGTTGGTTGGAAGGTACCGGTGAAGTCTCAATGATTAGCAAGCTGAAGAAGGAAAGAAACAATGTCAGTTGTCGAGGAACATCATCCAGTCCATCATCTCTGATTACAGTATTCTTATTTGACATTGCATAGTATTAAGTTTTTCTGATATATATGGTTTTAGCGATTGTTGTAAGTTGTAATGGATCTCCCATATTGATTGGAAAATTCTTGATGGATTTTGAGTAAATAAGATTCTTGATGGATTTTGAGTAAATAAGAAATTGTGGAACATTTAATTTCTCAACTAAGTTTTTTGCCAATCCATTTTTATTTCTACTTGTTCGTTGCTAATTGGAATTTCCTTATTGGGATTGTTGGAAACAATTAAATCGCTACCAATGGATAATTATTCTCAGATGAAAATTATTCTTAGTCACTTGATTTGCAGGTCATAATTTTTTATATATATAGTAATTACCAAAACGAATTGTAGACCTTCATAAATTGTTGTGTAAATGATAGAAGGGATTCACATGGCCTGATAAATAGATTTCAAACGAATTAAAAATTCTCTCAGTCGCTACAGGCTTCATTTTCTTATTGATCGAAATCCGTCTTATTCTTGTACACTGTACTGGCAACTCAAAACTCAATCCGTGTGGATCTTGTCCAGAATCTTTCAAAAATCTAGTTTCAGAGCAGACTAATCCATGGCTAACAGTAACAGAGCAGACCATAGTGGTAAACCCCCGAAAATTTACATTCTCCATATTATCTTACCTTGCCTTCCAATTTATTACCCTACCTTACAATAACCTTACAAACATTATCATTGCAAATTAAACATCATCCTTAACCCTTCAATTTAACAAATACTACATTGCAATTTAAACAATATCAACATTGCAAATTAAACAAAGTTAACATGGCAGTTTAAGCATCATCATTACCTTGCAATTTAAACAATATTAATATTAAATTAAACCAGTTAACATGGCAGTTTAAGCATCATCATTACCTTGCAATTTAAACAATATTAACATTAAATTAAACAAGTTAACATGGCAGTTTAAGCATCATCACTACATTGCATTTTAAACAATAATAACATTAATTTAAACAAGGTTAACATGGCAGTTTAAGCGTCATCATTACATTGCAAATTTAAACAATATTTAACATTAAATTAAACAAGGTTAACATGGCAATTTAAGCGTCATCATTACATTGCAAATTTAAACAATATTTAACATTAAATTAAACAAAGTTAACATGGCAGTTTAAGCATCATCATTACATTGCATTTTAAACAATAATAACATTAAATTAAACAAGGTTAACATTGCAATTGGAACAAAATATTCGCGTGGAAATTTAACAAATATTACCCTACTTTACCCAGCTTACCATGAGATTTTATTTCAACATCATTACAACCCTGATAAACGAATAATGGTGATGAGCACAAAGAATAAAAAACAGGAGGAAAATCTTAAGGCAATTCGTAGGGTAACTGGAATCTCCCTATTGCAGTTATAATATAACAGATTCCTTTATATAAAACCTATTTCTGTCTTTTATTAAAAGAGAACGGTGGTGTGTGCTTATTAAATCCTTATCCTGTAGCAATTCAAGATGGTTAGATGCGTCCGTGGGGTATAAGATTTTCTCAGCTCAGAGTTTTAAAATGATACACGTATTGCACTGTCATTATTGCACTGTTTTAAAATGATACACAATTCTTGATTCTAGCAACCGGAAATACCCTCCCCCAATAACGACTAGTTAAGGCATAGTGCGCCCGAACCTCTCCCCAAAGGCTTATACCGATCAAATATCTAACTGTCTCCTAAATTAAAACTGTAATAAGTTTCAATAGCTGTAAAAGTGTAAAGCTAAATCTAACTCCATTTTCATGGGACAAGACCCTCCTTCTGCTCGGTAATTAAAACTTATAAATCTAGGGTTTCTAAGGATCCTCGGCCAGCGTGCAAGTCAAAGCCACATTAACGCGAGGTAAGGGAGGATGGACAGACCTAAGGATTAGTGGTTCTGGTTGTCAGTGTTAAATATTGGGCGAACAGGGCGGTTTTACATTAATCTCAAATATGTGACAGCAATGCCCAGAATTCACATGGAAGGTCTACAATTACTTTAATAATTACATATTCACTTGAATTTGAAAGGTAAATTGTGGGACAGTAAAATTCACATGAAAGTAACACAATGGAAAACAGTAGAGTTATTGAATGGTCTAACACTAAAATTTAATTAACTTTAAAAGGTATTCTTTTTAAAAACTGAAACGAATGAAATTTATAATTAAAAGAATGATGAACAGTAGATTTACAATGATTACCATAACAAGGCAATTAAATGAATAACACATTATATCTCATGTATTATCTACCCTAACCCTTCATTTAATTGAAATGGCAATAATAATTACCCTTACACCATTCAATGAGATGCGTTAATGACACTACCTCTGCGTAATACAACAATTGATAAATTACAGTGGCAAATCATTGGCTCATACTACACTGATATACATATTGTAGAACCCAACTGACGGCCCAACCAGATGCCAGGGCGTAAGGTCAACCTCTAGAAAATTTAATGCCGAGAGTACCTGCCAGACTATTGCAAATCAGGGGCAACGAAATAGGAAATCAGAAGACCACTAACCACAGGCAGAGGTGAAGGCACGTACAACCAGTTTATACGGCCGTCGAGGGAGTGTAACCGCCATGCAGAGAAGCAAGATACACAGGAAAAAGGGTCGTTGCGACACCAGAATAAGGCTGAACCACAAGATTACCCTCCCGGATTCTGTGAACCACAATCGGATCTCACTGGGCATTGTGTAAGGGACGGTCGAAGAAGAATACCAATATGCCTATGGGTTACCACCCAGCAAGTCAAAAATCCCAATCTCATGCAACAAAGAAAAAAAACACCGCCCAGAAAAAAGGAAAAACGCAGACCTGGTCAAGTGTTCTCTGTTATTGACGCAGGAATTACAAGTAAATCATAGGCCCCTCCCCCAGTATTTGTAGGCCGGTTGGGTCAAAAATTTTCATTTATATTAACAAAAACTTCTTGAGAACGATCCCATTAAAAGCAATTCCTTGATAAACATTTTCATTTAGAAAAGGGTTTCCTTCCTTCAAAAGCCGAACTATCTCCGCAGAAGGAATGGTACCATTGGTTACATAAAAACTAATTCAAGCGTAAGATGGACCAGCCAACTATCTAAAACTCTACGCAAAGAAGTAAAACTCTATCTACCTCTAAGAATACCCATGAAAATGTTGACGGCCGAACTGAAGCTAGGGCTCTTGGGACATCTCCTGAAAGGGATCACAAGGGGCACATCGGTAGAGGCGCATAAAATAGACAACAAGGAAAAATGGGTGATCCCAAATCTAACACAACCATTAACATCATAAGGGTTCATATACACGTTAAATAATGTTTCTTTTAGTTTGAACAAATAATGCACTGGCGTACCTGTAACTGAAGGCGAATGATCCGAAGACGCTATCCTGCGCCTGAGCTCCATGCCGCTCCTGAGCTCGCCGACCGTAGAGACTGCACCGGTACCTCCCAGCCAAACGCTAGGGGTACTCTACTTCCCCCTCATCCCCCGAGCCGCAAAGGGGCCACACACAATCCAGACAATAACCTAGCTTCCCAGCTCGCCTCCAAGGCTGAGCTACCACTCAAGTCAGCTGAAAAATTCCCCAACTCCTCACAAGCAATCGGTCCAGTTGCCATTTTGGCAGCATAACAATACCTCATAGCAGATCCCCCTTTCTCCCTTTCTGCCCTCCTTTTTTTATGCCCCTCAAACCCTAAATCATAATAAATTTAAGTTTTTCAATGAAACCCTAAAAATTTCTCTCTTTTACAAGTGTCACTCATCCCTACCCTTCTCCATAAATTATTTTCTTTTTCTATAAATTCGAAATTATGGAATACATGTCAATTTGTTTATAATAAATATATATTACTTTATTTTTCCTATTTACAAGCATGTTATTCATCATTTTAATTTTATCATCATTCATCATTATAATTTATCATTAATATATATATATATA
>JZKD02S0334522.1:287233-305154 GCA_000966675.3 Picea glauca
AAGGTTTCCATATGTTGGTTTATATGGTAAACAACTTATACATATATATATATATATATATAGCAATAACATCAATATTATGGTATTCATACTATAGTTGATACAGTAAGAAATGTATATCATATTAGATAGTGCAACGTTATGGACAGACTATATGTTAGTCTATTGTCCATAGTTTATTACGAATTGTAATTTTTTTGGATAGTATGACTTAACATAGACATGATAATTATTCTAAGGGCTATGACAGCCTTGGTCGCAAACGTCTTAATTACAAAGAAGTACATGATTCTAATCCAACAATGACTATAAATTTACTCTACATATAATAAAGGAATAAAGTTATGTTTTGATCAAATATTGAAGATTCAAGGAGCTTTAACGTCACCTAACAATTTTTTTTTTATTTGGGAAATTTGGGGTACACTACATGGTTCCTGAAAAATATCATCATACTTAGAAAAAATATAAATCAATTTTTTTTATGAGATGGATCACATCCTTGGAAAGGGTCGAATGTCCTAACATCTTTCTCTTTGATGACCATGAGTACATATCTCTTATTAGTGGTTATGATTCTTTTCATTTTCCCTGCACTAACAATTGTCGAATTTACCCTCATGTTGTGAGCTCTAACAATATATTCCACTCCCCGCTTAGTAAGGTGGTGTTTGTTCTCATGACGAAAGAATACTACTTTTCTATCATAAAGATAAGGACTCCCTAATACTATGCCACATATGTCAAATGGTACAACATCCAAATCCACTTCATCAATCAACTTTGAAGCAATAGCAAATATGATCGTACATTGTTTGGTGACATTAAGTTTTTCTTGATCACATACCCAACCAAGAGGATAAGGCTTTAAATGTGGTTTCATTACCAAAAACATCTTCTTGACAAGTAATTTAGATATTAAGTTTACTTGGGAACCCAGATCAAATAATGTATCTATCTTAGTATGTTTAGATTCAACTCATATATGAAATAACTCATTCCTCTTTCGTTTATCAATATGAGATTCATCATTGGAACTTGAACTAGGATGAAGAGAATATTTACATTCTACTATAGTCATTGTGATATTTCCTTCATCTCCTGATTCGGAACCAATATCTTGTTGCACTGTAGCAACGGTCTTTGTCTTCCCCTTTCCACCGAACTATTTCGGTTTCTTTTCTCGATGCATTTTCCAATAGTGTTCTTCATCGTGACCACTCTTCTTGCAATGAGTGCAAGATGATTTACCTCCTTCTCTCATTACTGTAGCAGTCTTCTTGTCCTTCCTTTTAAACTTCTTGAAATTCGTTCATGGTAAATTGGATGGTTTCTTCGTGGGATCTTCTTGAACATGTTTCCCCCTATTTGCAAGGTGAGTGGCTTGCACACAAACTTCATCAGGACTAATGGGGTTAAACAAGAGAAACGTATGATGGATATAACTATGAATCGCACCAATATACTTCATTAAAGTTTCATAAGAATCCAAAGGAATATTCAATGCTAGAGATTTCTTCCTAAATTCTTATGTGAAACTTTGTATAGTCCGACCTTTACTCTGCCTTAAAGTTTTCCATTCTATCATTGCTTTATGAAAATACCCTGATGGATAAAATTGCTTCCTTATCTCTGTTTTAAATTCCGACCATTAGGAAAGAAGATTACCACACTTACTTTTGTCCTGTAGCTTGCTCTCCCACCATAAGAGAGTGGTGTCTTCCAACCGAAGAGAATCCAGCTACACTTTAACTTCCTCTTCGTCAATATGTTGAACATGGCAATGTACTTCAACTTGTCGGATCCAATTATCTAGTTTTTCAGGATTAGCATCTCCATTAAAGATAGGTAAATAAAAATTTACATCAAGCTTTAATAATGGTTTCTTAAAAGAGGCTTTATGGCTAGAATGCTGAGAGTGATGAGAATGATCAGAGGAAGAATAACTAGAACTTGAAGGCGAAGATGGAGCCTCAGGAGGGTCTCCTCCATCCCCTTGGTTTACCGAAGCATCATCATCTGCATGTGCTTCCTTTTTCTTCCCTTTCTTCTTCATCATCTTCTCCTAATCTCCATACATTCATTCAACCATTTCTGACATGCGATAAAAGACCATGTGAAATTGTTTCTCCTGTTCATCACACTTGTCCTCTTCTGCCATCTTCTTCCTTCGGGATGCACGACCAAATTTGGGATTGAAAGTATTAAGAGTTCCTTCACCCTGATTATGCTTGGCCTTAGTAAGAATTCATACTCAACAATTCAAGTCAAAGGCAACTGCACTGATACCAACATTATCCAGGATCTTTTCATAAGGTGACTTATTAAAGAATTGTGTTGAATGGGCATAAACTAAAGTACACCATAAAGAAGGAAAATCTCAAAAAGAAAGAGACATAATCATGTAATATGAACACAAAGAACTTGATAATGGATTTCATCCCTGGTGGACTACGTCTTCGAGTCCTTCTCTCAAATGGGTATGTATTTTTATTAACTCCACAAAAAAATTGGGCAAAATACATAAGTATACCTCATTATACAGTTAAGCTACAAAATATTTTCTCAGATCATAAAACTAACACCACCACTACGTTTGTGGCATCATTTTACCTAAAAATGACTATCTCCATGCCTCGATCCAAGTCTACCACTTTCAGGCCCAAAAGACACCTCTACCTTGGTTTTCGTGCCACTGCCTCTGCAAATGAACTACTAGACTGTCTCAAAATCCATGCCAATTCTAGAAAATCGTGCTCGAATCCGTACGGGCACGCTTGGTTTGCCTCTTCTATATCGAACTCTGACGAACACCCCTTTTTATAATAAAATTTGGCGGTTATGCAATAAGTGAATTCGTTGGTGGAATGGTTAGCGGAGGCTAAGTTAAGAACTTAGTTGGCGGAGGTCCTGAGGTGGAATCCCATGGGCCTCCCCTTTTGGCAAGTTGTTAAACCATATAGCGGAGGTTCGGGAGGTGGTTTAGAAGAATAATTGGTGGAGATGCTATGTTATTTCTGCCTTTGGTTTTGGTGGTTGGTTTATTTAAATGGCGAGTGGATACATATAGAAAAATATGCCATATATAGTGGAATCATCACCATATTTGGTGGGGTTCTGATATTTATATTTTTTTAAATATTTTCTCATGGGCCCTCCTTGGGCATTTCAGGGGTGCCACGTGGCACCCTCTGATTGGGCCACGTGGCATCCGTTGATTGCCCCACCTGTATGCTAACATTACCACTGTACCGAACACCTCCACGTCACCTCCGTACTGGACATGTGGCTCCTTTTGGGTGGTGCCACATGACACTTTTTTACCAGTCCACATGGTGCCTTAGAAAGCCTATTGGTGGGTGACACATGGTAGCCTCTGGTGCTGCCACGTGGCATGATCACATCATGATAACGTTACCATGACACATGTCATCCTCTATGATTTCCATGTATGTTGTACGAATGATGAAGTCATCCATACTAGTGCTGATGTCAGCAGTACGGATGTTGACTCATCCCTCCTGACTAAGCTATGTTGACCAAAACTTTGACCATGGATATATTTCGATCCGTAACTCTTTTTGACGAGCCATTTGCGTCGTTATAAATATTACGACGCGCTCTTCACGATCGTGCCATTTTCACTGAGTTTTGGGAACTTTTAATTTTTTCCCTTTCGTTGTCTGCTGAAGCCATTATGAGCATTTTGAGTTGCCTCTATGAGTTATGAGTTGTTCTTAGCCTTCTCTAGATCCTTTTTGGATCACTTATTCTTCACTTCTGAACTGTTATGTAAAAGAGAAACATATCAAAAAGTTAGAGGCACACGGCCTGCAGGCTCACAACTTGGACCTTCAAATAAGTATTATTGGAGAAAATCAGTGTTCAAATCCCCATGGCTACTTATTTTGGAGCTTAGATCGCCATGGTTCTTGATTTCATTGGAGACAGAGGCTATATTTAACATGATGCATATACGAGCCCTTGATGATTTCCACGAGTTATTGCAGCGAACTTCGACCTTTGTTACAGAATTTCTGTCGAAGATTAGCTAAGTCTTTGAAACAAAACTAGACAATCTATTTACAGACTTGGGTTAGCGTAGCCCAAGTAAGTCGCTAAAATATCTTTGTCCATTTCATTGAAACTTTATTTCATTGCTTCATTATTTTCCTACCAAGACCAATAATAATAATAAAGGTAAGACATACCAAGATTCAAATCCTATTTTATTGTTGTAGCGGCGTTGTGGCATAGCCCACGAAACCATTCATTATTGCAGTAGTTAAATATGAAGATGCAGTGGAATTGGATCTTGAATAGCTTCACTTATTGGCTAACATTGCATGCATATTCATCAAGCAGACCACAAAACCAGTCGGTGTTTCTGACATCGCAAGTTTATAAAGATCTGGAGAGAATTTGTGTTGTGAAAGGACTCGAGATCGCATTATATGCCAAATAATCAAATTCATGGGATCAATACTTCTCACATCCATTCACTCAGACAGGAGACTCCTCTTCAGGCAAACATGCCAACAGTGCATCCAAATTTGAGTGGGCAAGATGAGGATCGGTCTCTGCGTACAGGTCACATTAAGACCTATGGGAGTTGCTCGAATCTTCTTGCTCATACAAAAAGGCATATTGGATGCCACTTATCATGACAAGAAAAGTGGGTATCCTCCCAAATACGTTCCAAAGGGATTCTTGGCAGTATATGTCGAGGATCACCAAGAGGAACAAAAGTGGTTTGTGATCCCTATATGTTATTTCAACCACCCACTCTTCATGACCATGGTGTATTTTATTGATTAGTTGCTCAATTTTCAGGACATTTTGTTTGATAACAACGATAGAATTATAGAGTCAGGGGGAATACATGGACTGATCTCTCGCTTAGCGATGGAAATACTAGGATTTGGATGAATTTCATTTCTCCTTCCTCAGATGTGCAAGAATCGGATCACCAACTTCAAAATGAAGTTCTCACCTGTGTTGATCTGCTCTCTGCTTGTATTCTTGATTTGAACTCTGAAATCACTCCTTGACTCGGCTGTGAAGCTCCTTCATTCCTTCTACAAAGTCTTCTGCAGTAGCACTCCTGAATTCATTTTTTTCTGAATCTTTCAGTTAAGAAACTCCCCTTGGCTGCATTCCATATACAATCTGGAATGGACTATGCCCTGTGCTTCTATGAGTGAATCATTGTAATCGAATTATGCTTGTGGAAGAATGTCATCCCATTGACTGTGGTGTTCAGTCACTAAGCTTCTTAACAAATCTCCCAAGCTCTTGTTCACGACCTCTATCTGTCCATCCGTATGAGGATGATATGCTGAGCTAAAAGACAAACTTGTCCCCAACTTCTT
The DNA here is from genome assembly GCA_000966675.3 of Picea glauca. Taxonomy (NCBI): domain Eukaryota; kingdom Viridiplantae; phylum Streptophyta; class Pinopsida; order Pinales; family Pinaceae; genus Picea; species Picea glauca. Next base: position 292,606 of record JZKD02S0334522.1, read on the forward strand.
CCATAAGGTCCTCCAGAAATTCCCTACGAACTTGGTATCTTGATCAAAAACAATACTCTTTGGCAAGCTGTGAAGTCTGACGACTTCCTTGAAAAACAGGTTCGCAATATGAGTTGCGTCACTGGTTTTCTGGCATGGTATGAAATGTGCCATCTTTGAAAATATGTCGACTACCACAAAGATCGAATCACATCCTCTTTGTTTCCTTGGTAGTCCTAATATAAAATCCATTCTTACTGCATCCCACGGCCTTCTGGTATGGGTAATGGTTGATATAACCCTGTGTTCTGTCTTTTTCCTTTCGTGTGCTGACAAATTCTGCACCTGTCCACAAATTTCTTGACATCTGCCCTCATCACTGGCCAAAAATATGAGCCATTCAACTTTGAGAACGTCTTGTCATGATCGAAGTGTCCGACCAATCCTCCACTATGTTTTTCCTTCAGCAGGTTCTCTCTCATGGAGCATTTTGGAATACATAATTGATTGCCCTGGAATAATAATCCATCCTGGATCATGTATTCATCCCATTGTATTTTGTCCCTGAGAATTGGATTCTCAAATGCTTCATATGCTTCCTTGAAATCTGGGTCATCCCTATACATTTCTTTGAGGTTATCATAACCCAAAGTCTTGACTCTGAATTCCTGCATAAGCAAACATTTCCTGCTCAAAGCATCAACAACTTTGTTAGCAGTTCCAGAAATATGCTTAATCACAAAAGTAAAATTCTGCATGAATTCAACCCATTTAGCATGTTTTTGGTTCAACTTCTCCTGTCGAGTCATGAATTGTAAAGCGTGATTATCAATGTACAAAACAAACTCCTTGAGAACCAAATAGTGTCTCCATTTCTTCAGCGCTTGTATGACTGCATAGAATTCCTTGTCATACGTGGAGTACTTAATCTTTGCTTCATTCAGTTTTTCACTGAAATATGCGACCAGCCTGTCGTCTTGGCTCAAGATCGCTCCAATTTCAAATCCACTCGCATCACACCTTACCTGGAATGTCTTGCTAAAATCCGTCAAAACTAGAATTGGTCACTCAATGATCTTCTTCTTCGGCAGGTTGAATTTCTTCTCTGCTTCTTCTGTCCAGTGAAAAGATTTTTGTCTTTTCTTCACCGTATCCATCATCGGTGCACTAATTCCACTGAAGTTTTGGATGAATTTCCTGTAGAAGCTAGCCAAACCATGGAAGCTTCGAACTTCAAACACGCTCTTCGGCAATGGGCAATCCTTAATTGCATTTACCTTTTCTGGATCCATTTTCAATTCATTTGTAGAGATAACAAAACCCAAATAAATGATCTATGTCCTCATAAATGACGATTTCTTCATATTTATCAGCAATTTCTCTTGCTGTAACCTTCTCATTACTGCAGCTGAATGCTTTAAGTGTTCTGCTCCTGTTTTGTTGAAGATTAGTATATCATCAAGATATACAATCACAAATTTCCCTATGAAATCCTTCAGGACTTCATTCATCAACCTCATGAAAGTACTGGGCACATTCGTTAAACCAAATGGCATGACAAGCCATTCATACAGCCCCTCATTCATCTTGAATACTGTCTTCCATTCATCACCTTCTCTCATTCGAATTTGATGATACCTGCTTTTCAAATCAATCTTTGAAAAAAACTTTGCTCCACTTAAGAAATCCATCAAGTCGTCCATCCTTGGTAATGGAAATCTGTATCTGATGGTAATCTTATTGATTTCCCTTGAGTCTTTACAAATCCTCCAGCCTATGTCTTTCTTTGGGCTGAGCACTGCTGGAACAACGCATGGACTCAAGCTCTCTCGAATCAATCCTTTGTCCATTAAGTCCTGGACCTGTCTCTTAACTTCTTCATTTTCCTGCGGCGTGAACCTGTACGCTCCTTTTTTCGGTAAACTGGCTCCAGGTATAAGCTCAATATGATGGCTTATACTCCTGATAGGTGGCAACAAACAAGGTAGTTCGTCCACTACTATATTAGCAAATTCTCCCAACAATTCCTGGATTTCTTCAGGTAAATCATCTATTCTCGTACTGGTCAAAACAATTTTTGGCTTCCTGACCACAATAAATTGTGTGTCTTCCTTCTTCTTAACCTCCTTAAGAAGTTCCTTCCCACTCATGAGAAGTGCAATGTTGCTCATCTATGTTTTCACTTCTTTATCCTTAATCGACAGCAACATGTGAGTCGTACCATTTTTTTCCAGGGTGTACGTGTTCTTTCTCCCATCATGAATCGTGTTTCAGTCTACCCAGCAATAGATGACAAACATCCATGGGAATGATATCACATAATATTTTATCTTTATATCCCCCTATTTTAAATTCAACTAAACATTGTTTAGTGACATTTACCTGATGTCCTTTTTGTAGCCACGAAACTTTGTATGGGCTTGGATGTGCAACAGTCTCTAGCTCCATCTTTTCTACCATCTCTGTAGATACGATATTGTCTGTGCTACCACTGTCCACTATGACCTTGCACACCCTGTCTTTGGCTTTGCAAGCAGTCTGAAACAGACTGTTTCTTTGGGCTGGGTTCTCTACCTCCTTCTCCGGCTTTAAGAGAACTTTCCTCATCATCAAGGATCTTCCGCCCTCAGCGTCTTCTACCTCAACATTCCGTCCTTGAGCTTCAACAATGTGATTTTCAACACCATCTTTCTTCTTATCTGGACACTCATAAGATTTATGTCCGACTTTTCCATAGGTAAAACATTTCACTTCACCTCCTCTACCTCTTCCTCTTCCACTGGCTCGAGGAAAAGTATTTCTATCAGCATACTACCTTCCTTGTGAGCTTCCTCCTCTCTCAGGTTGAGTTTGACATTTCTTCCCCTCTTCTTTAGGTTTCTGAGTTCTGTCTTAGGCAATTTTTTTGCCTTTGGCTTGAATTCTACCTCGGCCTCTTTGACCTTGCTTCCGGCTCAGCTTCTCTTCAGCTTTCATAGCTATCTGATAAGCATCTTCCACATTTTGAATGGTCATCATGCTCATCTCATCTTGAATGTCATATCGTAGACCATTCATGTATATGGCAGCTTTTTCATCATCGCTTTCCCAATGACCTTGTCTGATGTTTATCCTGTAGAACTCTTCAATGTATTCTTTCACTGACATCAGCTTCTGTCTCAAATTCTGCATCCTTCGAAACAAAGTGATTTGATAATCCCTAGGTATAAATTTGGATTTTATTTTTGCAACCATTCTATCCCAGATCTTGATTTTCTGCTTCCCCTTGCAGCGTCTGTCAGCCTGCAGTTCATCCCACCATAGTGTTGCATGCCCTTTAAGTCTAGTAATGACATGTTTGACTTTCTTATCTTCATCGACATCCTCATAGTCGAAGTATTTGTTTAGAGCTCTAATCCAGTCTAGAAGCTCTTCAACATCCAATTTTCCCTCATACACTAGAATGTCCATTTTTGCTCTGGCACCTATCCTTGCAACAGCCCTGAATAGGTATTCATATGTGGCATCTTCGACTGCAACTTCTTCTCCTTTGTTTCTAGCTTCATTTTCACTTTCAGCTTTGTTGATATCCCCAGCGTTAATTGTGCACCTTTTTGTTGTTTCCATAGCATCAAGCCTGGCACGTAACTCATCCATTTCTCTTTCCACTGCTGGATCAAGCATTGGCCTGTATCTTCTTCTCGGCGGCATGGCTGTAAAAATTTTCTCTTTTCTCTCTGCTACAGAAACCAAAGAACTTGTTCTGATCTCTGATACCACAACTGATGCAGACCCCTCCCTGCCTCAGCAGGTTCTATGCGACCTCCCGATCTTAGGATCGTTCTAAATCTTCCCCTGAGTCAGATTGACTCTTCGATTTCCCTGGGGGGAATATCTCGTATAGGCTAACTCTGCACTCCTGACCAACAATATATGATCGGGACTTTCTCCGAAAGGAGATTTCGGATTTCGCGACTTCGGGAATCCTGATGTCGAGTTCCCTCGACTCTTCAACCTCCGAGACCCGAAATTTCGAAATGTCGAAATGTCAACAAAGGTTGACTCCTTCAATGCACCGAACACACACCGCTTGTTGCCCATGAATTTCGGCTTTTCAGGACTTGAGCGAACAACCAACAATTGTTCCTCTTTCCTTATGATTCCCCGAATTCCAAAATTTCTCCTTTGGCGAGGTCAATGGCCTTTCGGGATTTTCTCCGAACTTTGACCACTCCTTTGACTTTCATCGCACGTATCTATTGATGGGTACTGGGACCCACCTTTCAACGTTTCTCTTTTCGTGATTTCGAGAGTTGTGTGACCATGCAACTCTACCTCTTAAGTCTTGAAATCCTGAAACCTGATTTGGGCCCAACGACTATTTTCCCTCAACCTTTTGGGAATTTTTTCCTTCCGCTCTTCGGGATTTCGTGACTCATGAAAATCCACAGCAGAGAGTTTCCTTACCTTTCGAAACTCCGGTTCCCAAATTCTCGAAGCCTCACCTCCCACGTGATCTACGGCTAAGATCTTCCTCAATCCAACAGCTCTGGATCTTTTGGGATTCCGCAAACCAGGAGTTTGAAACTCTTGATTCCAAAATCACTGCCTCCTTTACTTCTCGAACCCCGAGATGCCGAAATGCCGAAATGGATTCCTCCGTGACCACAGCCTACTCCAAAGGCACGTCGCATTTCGTGACTTCAGGGGTTTCAATGCAAAGAGCCCCGGCTCCTTGTCATCAGAATTGTCAAAATTTCGAACCCCGAAATATCGAAATGTCGAGATTCCACTCCAAAGGGGATCAATGGCTGTGAGCCTCCCCTGATCTGACGGCTGGCACGATTTCGTGAATAGGGATTTTGCGACGCAGTGGCTCCAAAATCACTTGCTGCTCCAAACTCCGAAATGCGAAATAGCAAATTTTGAACGTATGATCAACGACTCCTGATGTTTCTCATCCAACGGTCGTCACTCCTCCTGAGCTTTCTAAATGATAAAAGGAACTCAGCCTTAACCTTCTCACAGATCTGCGAGATCCAACGGTCCACGTGATTTCATCACTTCTCCATGAAGTGTCTCCACCGTTCATTCACCCTTCTTCACGGATCTCTATCCAAAATGACTTGGCGTCCTTCCACCCGAACTTGACTTCTGCGAGATGAGTTCAATCTCTTCCTCCCTTTGAACACTTCAAAGGTGCTATCCCTCCTGAGCTCTCACTTGCAAACTCAAGCCTCCAAAAAGAATTATGCTCACACTCCTCGCGGTAACTTTCAAATAACCTCTGGTTATTTGAGTCTTCGACCCTGTGCACTCTTTGCAACAGTAGTCCATCAACCTTCACCTTAAGTTGATAAGTTCTAAGGCTTCAACCAGCCTACGCACACCTTGCACGACTCTGTGCCTCACCTGCACTTCTGCGGGTTATGAGAACAATGATATCTCTCATGAGCTTTCTGAGATAAAACTCAGATCCTCGTCAACGCACACCTTGCAGACGTTCACTACACTCCTTGCAGGAATTCTCAGGAAGAGAAACAATTGAAACTCATTCTTCTCCTTTCTCAGATTTCATACATTCAATCATAAAACCATACACCCAACACCGCATTGAAACAAATGCATAACAGAAGAAATAAAACAACTGTAAACATACCATTTAACAAATGTAAACAGTAACCCTCATCACACCATGAAAATTTGAGTCAAACCTTTATATATTAACTCAAGTGCTCTTGTACATGGGTTCTTCTCTACAGTTCTCTGCTACAGCTCAAAATCTTATGAAAATCTGAATGCTCATAACATTCTTTTGTTACAATGATACAAGGGTGAGGGTGTCTATATCCGTTTTCCCTCCTACGCTTCTAAACTGTCTAATCTATTAAATCAAATCTACCTACTTTCATTAAACATACTTAAATGCCTATTACATCCGATGGATGAGATCAATTGCTCAAGATCTATTTACAACATCTAGAGATAATATAAGTATGCTTCCCTTAGTTGTTACATTAATTTACATTTATTAATTTTTCAAAACAAAACATTTCAAAATGTGCGTTGGTGTTTTTCCAGCTGTCTTCCTCCTTTATGCTTGCTTGGCTAGCTACATATGATGCTCCTGCATCACTGTGGCTCTGTAATGCTAAAAAATAAATTCGAATACATGGGCTATCAAAGAAATCAATAAGGATAGTTCTCCTTTTATAAATCTATTTTACAAAGTTTAGAGCTTATTGCGTCATAGAAGAATTTTTTTTTATGACGAAATTGAGGTATATTACATTCACAGAATCATTTCAAAGGATCAAGGAGTTGTTAACGACATCTTTGATACTGAAAGTCCCCAACATGGACAAGCAATTCTTGGTATGCACGGATGCATCCAAGGAAGGTTTAGGCGGAGTGTTGATGCAAGACGGTCGCATAATCGCTTACATTTCAAGGAAATTGAGAAGGCATGAGGAGAACTACGCAACACATGTCTTGGAGTTATTGAAAATTGTATATGCCTTGATAGTTTGGAGACACTATATGATTGGATGGAAATTTGAACTAAATACAGATCACTATGGATTGCAGCATATATTTACACAAAGTGACTTGAACGTGTGACAAAGTTGTTGGTCATAATTACTTAGCGAATATGATTTTGTGATTTCTTACATTAAAGCAATGGTGAACAGAGTGGCAAATTCCTTGAGTCGGAGACCACACATATTATCGATAATACCTCTTAAGACGAATCTTAGAGAAAATATTCTAGCGTTACAGAGAGACGATGAATGGTACAAGGAAGTTAAATAAAATAATGTACAAGATACCATGATGGTACCGAAGTTTGAAGGATATACATTGGACAATGGTGGATTGTTGAGATATAACAATAGAATTTACGTACTTCCTTACAACGAATTAGGAAGTTTGATCTTAAGTGAAGCACATCACGCAGTGTACATGGCTCATCAAGGAGTCACGAAGATGAAGGCAGACCTTAAGCCTTTATTCTTCTAAAATGGAATGAAATCAAACATTGTTAGATACATGGAAAGATGACTAGAATGTCATCTAGTGAAAGCTGAACATAGACATCTGGCAGGATTATTACAACCTCACGTTATTCCAGAATCAAAATGGGAGGTCATTTCGATGTACTTTATTGTTGGGTTTCCACTGACGACAATGATACACGATTCAATTTTCGTGGTAGTTGACACTCTGATGAAGAGTGCACACTTATTCCTAAACGTATGACGTATTAGGCACCTGACATAGCTAGAGTTTTTGTCAGCGAGATTGTGATATTACATGGCGTACCAAAAGGATCATATCTGATAGAGGATTGGTGTTTACAGGATGATTTTGGACCAGTTTCCAAGAGGCTTTGGGGACACAATTGAACTTTAGTACAACATATCACCCTAAGGCAGACGGGAAGACAGAAAGAATGAACCAAATTCTGGAAGATATGTTATCTATGTATGTAATGGACCAACAAAAACATTGGGAAGAGTTTTTGCAACTAGTAGAGTTTGTATACAACAACAACTATAAAAGTACCATTAAGATTTCCTCGTTTGAGTTTCTTTACGGGTGACCGTGACGGATGTTGTTGAGTTGGGATCGACTTGAGGATAGGGTCCTGGTGGGAGAAAAAGTGATCCAAGAAATGGAAGAACAAATTAAAATGAAAAGAAAAAGTATTAAAGAAGCGCAATATCGACAGAAGAGTTATGTTGATGCACACCGCATTAACTGCAGTTATGAAGTTGGTGACCGAGTTTTCTTGCGGGTGAAACTGCGCAAGAGTTTGATAAAGTTCGAAAGAGGTGTTAAACTCTCTCCTAGGTTTATGAGACCTTTCGAGGTTGTGGAAAAGAAAAGACCCATGGCTTATTGACTAGCCTTTCCTAATTATTTGAGGTGTATGCACAATGTTTTTTATGTATCTATTTTGAGACATGATGTTAGTGATCCTACACATGTGATTAACATGAGCTCCTTGCAGGTGTCGGACGAGGGTGCTCTAACGGCGGAGCCAATCCACATTCTGGACCATCGCATTTGACAACTATGGTGTCGAATCGTCGATCAGGTCAAGGTCCAGTGGGACAATTACAGTCCAGACTCGGTTACCTGGGAGGACGCATATGATATGTGTCAATAGTTTCCTTACTTGTTTGACAGATTAGACATATAGATATTGTCAAATACTTTTATTAATGCATTTTATATACTGTATAACTTCGGGACGAAGTTTAAAACAAGAGGAGGTGTATGTAACATCTTGCTCTACTCAGAATATCTTATCGACTTATTCTTTGAGGACACTTGCGTGCAAGTGATCCGGTTGTAGTACATGGTTATTTGTTTTGATTCTGGATTTTTATGATGATGTTGATGGGTTGTGATTTATTCTCATTTGATATATATGTATTAACAGATGTTATTGACAAGTTTACATGAGTGTGTAGGACACATGCTAGATTGTGGATGGTGATGGCATCAATGGACCTCCTCGGGCTCTGGATTGAGTCAGGGACTGGATTGTGTTTTGTTTGAGTATTTCATTTTACGTATATGTGTCATATGATTCATTTAGTATTCTTATGGATATGGATCAGTGACAGTGTTTTGTCAATGGATGCAGGTTGACGATGCTTGCTAATCTGACTCACATAAGGAGTAAAGGGGTCATGCACATAAACTATATATTGAGGGAGAGGTGTGGCAACATTCATGTCACAACCTATTACCACTCTCGTCATGGCTCAAATTATAGGTTAACGATTACATAGTTCGAGAGGTCCACGATGTTGTGAGGGAAGACTAAGAAGTTCGCTAACAAAGATTCTAAGGGGCGCACAATAAGGTAAAGTCTTTATTCCTTAGAAGCCCTTAGTCTCTCACAAGGTTGTCTTGGACAGCTACCAAAACTAGTCAGAGGCGAGTGGCACCCTTGGAGAAAAGAGGTGTGTCTTGAAGGGCACGTCGCGTAAATAAAACTTGAGTTAGTAAATCTAGGTGGCCTAGAAAACCTTCAAAGAATATATATAAACCTTGAAAATCTTTAGATCTTGTCAGATTTGAATAATTAATGAGTAATTTTATTAATTATAAATCCCAATAAAAGTCTAATCCTATTCTAAAAGATTAATCTGAAGTCTAAGTTTTTGTAAGGAGACTAAACTAAATTATTAATTAAATTAAAAAGAAATGAGGTGAATCAATTTAAGAATTCAGAAAAGTGAAATAAATCTAAAGATTTGATATAATGCACATATGTGCAAGAAAAATTAAAAAAATAATTTTAAAATAAGAAAGAATTAAAGTATGAGAGAATAGGTGTACACATAAAATGGTATCTAGAGTCTAGCTACCACTAGTCTAACTAGGAGAAGGCTCATATTTTAACTCTGACAAATATTTAGTAAGGAGACAATCATTAAATAAGAATATGGGGAATAAAGAGACAACTAAGAGCGATTTAAAGAGCACATTTGGGAAATGTGAGGAAAATTGACTTTTAATTAAAATAAAATAAGTAATTACTTGTGAACTTGGGGAAAGGGTGAATAATTCTAATTTATTTAATTAAAAAAAAAATTAATTGTGCATGTGGGTATGTGTCAGTAAGGAAATCCCTATAAAGAAAATGGTTTAGATGGGAAAGGGGATGACACTAGTTATGTGTAAAGTTATGTTGCCAAAATCATTTGACTGGTTTTACTTGTGAGAGTTGAGATACCAAATTTGAGATAGAGTGGTGGCTCTACCTTGCGATGCAAGCTTGGAGCTAGAAAAAAATTTGGTTGTGTGTGCGTAGCCCATTTGCGGCTTACGAGGCTAAGGGGGAAGAAGAGTACCCCTAGCGTTGGTTGGAAGGTACCGGTGAAGTCTCAATGATTAGCAAGCTGAAGAAGGAAAGAAACAATGTCAGTTGTCGAGGAACATCATCCAGTCCATCATCTCTGATTACAGTATTCTTATTTGACATTGCATAGTATTAAGTTTTTCTGATATATATGGTTTTAGCGATTGTTGTAAGTTGTAATGGATCTCCCATATTGATTGGAAAATTCTTGATGGATTTTGAGTAAATAAGATTCTTGATGGATTTTGAGTAAATAAGAAATTGTGGAACATTTAATTTCTCAACTAAGTTTTTTGCCAATCCATTTTTATTTCTACTTGTTCGTTGCTAATTGGAATTTCCTTATTGGGATTGTTGGAAACAATTAAATCGCTACCAATGGATAATTATTCTCAGATGAAAATTATTCTTAGTCACTTGATTTGCAGGTCATAAATTTTTATATATATAGTAATTACCAAAATGAATTGTAGACCTTCATAAATTGTTGTGTAAATGATAGAAGGGATTCACATGGCTTGATAAATAGATTTCAAACGAATTAAAAATTCTCTCAGTCGCTACAGGCTTCATTTTCTTATTGATCGAAATCCGTCTTATTCTTGTACACTATTCTGGCAGCTCAAAACTCAATCCGTGTGGATCTTGTCCAGAATCTTTCAAAAATCTAGTTTCGTTGCTCAAGAAAGTTCGCTGGGTGATTTCTTAACCTGATGTAATCCATGGTTCAAGGGTATTAGGCCGCATTTTTATAACTGTTAATACACCGCAAATAGGGTATGTGGTGAATGGCGATCTTGTGCCGATTTCCTGGTTCATGAGTTGAGTATTGATTGTACAATCTGGTCACTATTGAGTGCGGAACTTTGGGGCTCGATGGAAATTCCTGTGTAATGTACCAAATCCTAAATCAATCTGATTCAATTGAAATCGATGGGAGGCATATATATTCTGATGCAAACCTATAAATCCTCCCTGTACAAGGATAGAAACTTGTTGCACCAGTGTGCATTCATTAACCATTTCTGAAATTAAAATCCGAATTTGCTGGCAGAGTGCGTTTTCATTTAAATTTTCATGTGCTCTCCTCTCCTTGGAGTATGATTTTAGTATTGGGGCGTTGGCTTGGGTTGGCACGATTTTAAATCTTTGTCATATTTCTTTACGGTTGTTGCGAGTTGAAACCATTACCCCGAGTCCACCGGGAGAAGGATGGTATTGGCGTTAGCTTTTCAGCAGTATTAACCATGCTCGTGAGTGCGTGTTAGATTGGCGCATTATCTCTGTGTTCTTTATCCCAAGTTTTATAATATAACCTCTTGCTGATGTCGAGGATTACAAGGGACATAACTAGATTTGGGGTTTGTATGCATCTTTTCGCGAGCTCTCCCTTGTCGCCTTGTGAGTGAGAGATGCCTTGACTGTCATTTTTCATTTTGTTTACCTTAAGGACCTCTGTGTGTCAAATAATGGGGTATTTGCATTTAGAGGCTCCACACTACCCAATCCCTTGAAAGTTCCTGATTTTTGGTCCCCTAAGAAATGGCCCAAACGTTTTTATTTTCCCTGTAGAAAAAACCTTTTCGCCCCTGATATCCAACCCACCTGTTTGTTGCCATCTCTATGGAATTCGTTGTGATCACTGACTCTTCCATTTAAATATTACCCATTAGTGAAATTACCAAATCAAATGTATTTTACCCTTAAGCGGATTAATCAAGAAGTCTGTATTCGCTTCAGGTTGAATTTAAGATAAAATATCAGAAATTTAGTACCGGAACAGGTGCCAGATTGGACTGTGCATCGTTCCAAGGTCTGGAGCGTTTTTCAGAAGCCTTAGAGTTCTTGTAAAGTGGTTCCCTCCTTTTAAATATTAGTATTAAGAAAGTTTACTTGTCCACCCTGACAAGAGATTGATCTTTTTTTAATCTCCTTTAGCAAGATAGGTAACTAGCATGTGAAACCCCTTTGATTATTAAATACGAACTGATCTTCTTAGCTCCTTTAAACGGATATGAAAATAGTTTGAAAACTTGATATATTACTTGTTATGTTATCAGCTTATGGTCTTTATACTTGGATGTAAAGGTTGGTGTAAATCCTTATATTGTTTAAATATGATGTTAACCTTCTTAATTTTTAATATATAGAAACGGAGTTGACTTCTTTATATGCTTTTATAATTGATTTTCTTAAGTCCTTTTAGTCCCTACTTTATTCCTATTAATGGGTGCAATCTGCTAAAATAACCGGTGTAATTTGTATATTTGTTATACAATTTCATAAAGTTTTTTGAAAATTCACTATTAAATTTATTTATTTTTGAAAATAAATCATTTATTTATTTTTTCAATTTCACACATAAAATTCTTTATTGATCCAATGTTCGATGATGTGACATTAATACCGTGGTGTATGTTATTTGTTTTAACACATATTTCATTAAATTTGGAAATATTCAGTGGATCTAGAATTTTAGAACTTTATCTAGATTGAGTTTTTTTTAAAAAGGAATTAGAAAATCATTTAATCCATTACTTTGAATGTATATATTCACCATTTTTTTGTTATAAAGGTATCATTATAAACTCTCACTTATCATTATAATGTATTCCCATTATTATTATTTATATTTTTCTATTGAAAGTTAAATGGATCTAGATCACAATAGTGGATCTTGATTTAGCTACATCTTAACTTGTGTGTTAAGT
>JZKD02S0334522.1:305164-325471 GCA_000966675.3 Picea glauca
TAGGGTAGCATTCAATTGGTAAGTGGTTCTTAAAGAAGATGTGATCTTCTTACGACTTCTTATAAATGAAAGGTTATTTTAGCCTTGGTATATATGGATATTTCTTAAAAGAATTGGACTTCCCCTTTTCTCATAAAGGATATCTAAACTGTAAACCTAAAAGTGTATATAGCAATGAGGTGGAGGAGTGGTTATATTATACCTGGTAAATCACATTTGGTTATATAATTCTTATCATTTAGATCAACCCTAGTTGTTAAGTGGTAGTGGGTGATAAAAACAAAGCTCTTATCTTGGTCTCCTTATATGTTGGTAGGATGGATAGTTAATAAAGGTCTTAAATGATAATGCCGAATAGAATTATGACAATTATAATTAGATCTCTACCTGATACCAAGATTGTACATATGTTCTTGAGGACCTTGTCATTTTTATGTATTTCCTCTTACTCATTTGCACTTAATTATCGTGTGAAGATTTATTAAGTATAGTAGATTGTACTACTGCATTGCAAGAATGAATGGTTGATATGGTAGATAAATCTAGTCTTGAATTATGATTATGGTTGGTTTAATGGGATTTAGATACCTCCATGTTCCTTAGAGTAGTCGCCAATCCTGAGACCTTTAATGTTCAAAATCAATCGGATGAATCCTGGACTTGAGCATTGCTTATGTTTCTTGGAGGTCCTAACCATGCAGGATAGGTGGGATGGGTAGTTTTCGTATGTTATATTTATAAGTTTGGTTGATTGAATAAAAGTAATTATATTTCTAGTTGTTCGTGATTTATTGATTGTGTGTTGTTTTAATGTATGTTGTGATGCATGACACTTGTCTTAACTTTCGTTTAAAAAAAAAAAAAAAATTACCTCCTTGTACTTACTAGTTGTTGTCGTAACGATGGGTTTGTTACATTTTCTACTAACTATTGCAATGCATATTTTATCTACAATAATTATTTTTAACATTCTACACAATGAATTAACAATTTACAATGAAGATGTGAATAATAGATTTAAAATAAAAAAAATTCCAAGGTTTCCACACATCTATTCCTAGCTAACATATGCCAAATGCATTCTATTGGACATTATTGTTGGGTATGTGTTATATTCTTTGCATGTGTGTGTGTGGGCGCGTCAGATTCGACAACTACGTCAGATTCTTTGTGTCGGGCGCTTTCCTACGGGGTCCCAGGGGGGGCAGATATGCCCCCCCAGTTATGCATAGTGTTTGGGGCAGCGCCCCCAATTTTATTTTATTTTGTGATTTTTGCTATTTTTAGCGGTTTTCTAAATTAATCCCGAATTAATGGATTAGGGTTTTGGTCACTATGGAATACCTAAAACATTGTATATATTGTATGGTGAATGGTCAAATTAATACAATAAAGAGTTGAAAGGTGTGGCACCAAGGAAAGCTGGTTTTCTCCCAGTTAAGGGTTTCCAGTGTAAATATCTGTGTACTATGTGTATGGGTTTCCAGTGTAAATATATGCGTACTATGTGTATGATCCATTGATTAATTTTTGTTTTTCTTAAGAATTTGTATGCATTGATTTACCTCACAGGTGTAAAACTTGCATTTGGTATCAGAGCTCATTTTTGGCTTCAGAGGGACGCATTTGTTGTTGAGGGTTTGGCTCGGTCTTGATAGATCAAGTTTATCTTGGGTTTGTGGTAAACCTGGGTTTAGTGGGAGATTTTGCAGTGGTGATACGAGTGTAGAAAGAGGAATGGAAAGCTCTTCTAGAATCGAGATAGAGAATTTCAATGGTAAAAACTTTGAGCTATGGAAGATCAAGATGGAGGACTTTCTTGTAGAAAAATAATAATGGATCATTGTGGATCCTGGTACATAGCCTACTGGAACGCATCTTAGTGGCACACAGTCGACCGGTACAGAACCTACTAGTACACAAACTACTAGTACACTGCCTACTGGTATGTCGAAGGAAGATTGGGAGAAGTTGGATAGAAGAGCAAGGAGTACTATTTGACTCCGCCTCGCAGATTATGTGTTGTTCAATGTCTCGAGAGAATATATAGCCAAGGAACTATGGGATAAGTTAGGGAATTTGTATCAATCAAAGTCCTTGGTAAACAAATTGTTTCTTTGAAAGAAGTTGTATCATCTTAGGATGGAAGATGGAGATTCTGTGACAGAACATCTAAATGCCTTTAATACTCTGGTAAGTCAACTTGTCTCTGTTAATATTACGATTGCAGAAGAAGATAAGTGTATTACTTTGTTATGTTTTGTGCCAGACTCTTGGGATAATGTGGTTGTAGCAATTGGTAGTTCCACTCAATCTACATTGAAGTATGAAGATGTAGTTGCATCCTTGTTATCTGAACAAATGAGGTGGAAAAGCATGGATGGTGATAGCACATATTCTTTATTTGTAAGGGGTCTTACCCAAGACAGGAATCCCAGTAATTCTTCTGGGGGGAGATCTAAATCTACATGTAGTTCTAAGTCTCCAGGAAAATCTTTGAGGAAATGCTGGAAGTGTGGTAAAACAGGGCAATATAAGAAAAATTGCAAGTCTAAGAAGGTTGACAAACCAAAGGGATCTGATAGAACCTCTTCCACAAAGGCAAAAACCTCCACTAAAGAAGGAGGTGATGTTTACCTGGCATCTACAGGTACACATGTAGATCGTGTTGTATGGTTAATTGACTGAGGTGTGTCATACCATATGAATCATCACAGGGAGTGGTTCTATGAATATGAAAAATACGATGGTGGTGATGTATTCCTAGGAGATGACTCGAAAACCAAAATCATGGGACGTGGAAGGGTTAAGTTGCTGCTAAAAGATGGAAGGATTAGAACTCTCCTTGGGGTTCTACACATTCCAAAACTAGCCAGGAGCCTAATATCTATAAGAAAGTTGAATGATGCAGGAGTGGATATTGTATTGGGAAAGGGAACTTGCAAGATTGTATGAGGAGAAATGGTGTTGATGAGAGGAGTTCAGTGTGGAACTCTGTACAAGTTCTTGGGAAGAACTTATACTAATGGGTGTAACATTTCTGATGTCCCTGAGTAGATAAATAAAGAAGACAAGACCAATATTGTCCCTCGAAAGAAGACCATGATGTGGCATCAAAGACTAGGGCTTATTGGATAAAAGGTCCTTCGAACACTACATGGTAAAGGTATGGTTGAAGGTATGTCTAATTGCACTCTGGATTTTGATTTCTATGAACATTGCATATATGGTAAACAAAATCGAGTAAGATTACCATCTGGTGCTACAAGAGAAAAGGGGATATTAGAGTTGATACACAGTGATGTGTTTGGACCTGTGCCTATTCCATCACTAGGTAAATCTGTGTATTATGTTTCATTCATAGATGATTTCTCAAGGAACACATGGATTTATTTTCTTAGAAATAAATCTGAGGTATTTGATAAATTTAAAGAGTTTAAGGCTTTTGTAGAAAATCAAACAAAGAAGAAAATAAAGGTATTGAGGATAGATAATGGTGGAGAATTCTGCGGAAATGAATTCGAATAATTCTGTAAGAAGTGTGGTATAGCAAGGCAGAAGACTAAGTGTGGTATAGCAAGGCAGAAGACTACTCCATACACACCTCAACAGAATGGAGTTGCATAAAGGATGAACATGACACTGATGGAAAAAGAAAGGAGCATGCTTAGTGGTGCTGAGTTAGGACAAGAATTTTGGGTAGAGGTAGTGGGTACAACATGTTACATGGTCAATCGATCACCCTCATCAGCATTGGATGATAAAAATCCACACGAGGTATGGACTGGTAAAAAACCCTCTCTTGAACATCTCAAAGTGTTTGGTTGTGATGTTTATGTACATGTTCCAAAGGCAAATAGGAGTAAGTTGGATAATAAATCTAAAAAGTGTATCTTTATAGGTTATAAAGATGGTGTGAAGGGTTATAAGCTTTGGAACCTAGAAACTAAGAAGACTGTTTACAGTCAAGATGTTGTTTTTAGAGAGGTAAAAGATGCTTCCAAATAGGAATTCCTACTAAGGGAAGAAGAACCTGAGAAAATAGAGTTTGAGTTGGATGATGCAAAATATGAATCATCTAAAGAAGATGAATCAGAAGAAGAATAACCACATACCCCAATATTGAAGAGATCAGTGAGGGAAAGAAGGCAACCATAAAGGTATATTCCACCTGATTTCCTTTCTAATTTTTCTTTATCTATTACTGATGATGATCCCATAACTGCCAAGGAAGTAGTGAATTCAAAGGATAGTAAACTCTGGAAGAAGGCCATGGTTGAAGAATGGATTCCTTGGATAAGAATGAGGCATGGGATATAGTTGAGTTGCCAGCTGGAAAAAAATATGTTGGTAGCAAACGATTGTTTAAGAAGAAGTTTAATCCAGAAGGAAAAGTGGAGAAATACAAAGCTTAATTAGTAGAAAAAGGTTATTCCCAAGTAGAGGGAATTGACTTTGGTGAGATTTTTTTGTCCTGTTGCTAAGTTAACTTCTATTAAATTTCTTTTATCTATTGTTGTTGCTTTTGATCTTGAAGTAGAACAGATGGATGTGAAGACAACATTCCTACATGGGGATCTGGAAGAAGAAATCTACATGAAGTAGCCATAGGGATGTGTAGTGAAGGGAAATAAAGAGTTGGTATGTAAGCTAAAGAAGTCATTATATGGTCTGAAGAAATCATCCTGGATGTGGTACCAAAAGTTTGACACATAAATCCTTGGATTGGGATTTGTGAGAAGTAGGGCTAATCACTGTGTATATTCCAAGCAGGTTGGTAATCACTTCATTTATTTAGTCTTGTATGTTGATGACATGTTGTTGGTAGGAAATAACATGGATGTTATCAAGGAGGCGAAATCGCAGCTATCCTCCAAATTTGACATGAAGTATCTTGGTGGTGCTAACTTCATTCTAGGAATGGAGATTAAAAGAGATCGTGCAAACAGGGAACTCTGGTTGAATCAAAGAAAATATGTTGAGACGATATTGTATAGGTTTAATATGCATGGAAGTAAACTAGTCAAGGTTCCTATTCCTATAGGTGTAAAGTTATCTACAGATCAGTGTCCCAAGACACAAGAAGAAGAATAGGACATGTCCCATGTTCTGCATTCCAGTGCAGTTGGCAATTTGATGTATGCAATGGTCTTTACTAGAACAGACATTGCACATGAAGTGGGAGTTTTGAGCAAGTATATCTCAAAACCAGGGAATGAGCATTAGACAACAGTAAAGAGGGTCTTCAGGTATTTGTGTGGCACTACCAACTATGGATTGTGCTACCAAGGAAGACCAGGATTGGACATAATGGTGGACATACATGAGTTTGTTGATGTAGATTGGGCTGAAGATCTAGATCGCATAAGATCTACAAGTGGGTATGTGTTTAACCTATTTGGAGGAGTAATCAATTGCATGAGAAAAAGACAGGCTATAGTGGCACTCTTAACTACAGAAACTAAATACATGGCAGCCACTCATGCAAGCAAGGAAGCATTATGGTTACAGAGATTGTGTTCAGGTATTGGGTTGGTACAACAAGTAGTGAGATTAGATTGTGACATTCAGAGTGCAATCTTCCTGGAAAAGAACCTAACTTATCATTCGAATACAAAGCATATTTATGTTCAGTATCACTTTGTGAGATACATGGTTGAAGAAAAGAAGGTGTTGCTGGAAAAGGTTGACACTTTGAAGAATGTTGCAAATTCATTGACAAAGTCTGTGAGCACAAAAAAATCCTCCTGATGTAGAGTAACAATGGGCATTGTTGCCCTAGATTGTTGACTATATAATCCTGTGGACCCCTGGATGCAAAAAAAATAACAAGTGAGAGAATGTTGGGTATGTATTCTATTCTTTGCATGTGTGTGTGTGGGCGTATTAGATTCGACAACTGCGTTAGATTCTATGCGTCGTGTGCACCGGGCACTTTCGTAGGGGGGTCCAAGGGGGAGCCAGGTATGGTCCCCACTGGTTACGCGTAGCATTCGGGATAGCGCCCCGAAAAATTTCTTTTGGGCGGTTTTTGCTATTTTAGTGGATTTTTCTATTTTTAGCGGTTTTCTAAATTAATCCTGGATTAAGGGATTAGGGTTTTGATAGCTACAGAATACCTAAAACATTGTATATATTGTATGGTGAATGGTGAAATTAATACAATAAAGAGTTGAAAGGTGCGGCACAAAGGAAGGTTGGTTTTCTCCCAGTTAAGGGTTTCCAGTGTAAATCTCAGTGTACTATGTGTATGAGCCATTGATTATTATTTTTTTCTTAAGAATATGTATGCATTGCTTTACTTCACAGGTTTAAAACTTACAATCATCAATGGGTGAGTAACTAGTGGAGAATGTAAAACTATCCTCCTAATCAAACCCCTCAATTATAGAAAGGTTGAGGGCCCCTAAGCCTAGTCGCAACACTATTATTCCAACTATCTTTCTATTTCAATTAATTTCTTAGCTAAATGTCATTACCAACTATACTCTTGCCTCTATCTCCCACTCAATCATTCAATCACTAAGAAGTAAATGGATTCAGTACATAGACGTGCAATATAGAGTAACCCCCTTCTCTCTAATAGATCAAGTACAATTAGCATACATAGTGAAATGTTTCCCAAAGAAACAAGACCAGATCAGCTACACCAAACTTGAGAAAGAAGAAGACCTCCCAAATTAGTGCCCTTCCTTTTTTATTTTCCATTATTGTAATGTTTATGTATTTACTATGTAATTTCCTCCCAGGCCAAGTGGCCTACATGCCCTTAAACCCACATGGTCTTCACTCATTGAACTTGTGACATAACATGTGCATTCTTGGGATATTAAAGAATATACTTAATTTCACAAAACATTTATAAATACCTCCTAAAATATTTTTGTTAAACCCCTCTCCCAATACATATTTCCAATAAAAAACCCTATTTTTACTAAATACCCCTTTTTATAACCCCCAATACCCATAAAATCCCTTGTATCCCTATACCCCCCATCGCACTACCAATTTATTGACTTTATTTTTCACAATTAAAAAAAAACTTTTATGAATGAACGTGATAAGATATTGATCAACAAGGTAAAGGCCATGTACTTAACCCTAATGCATGATTAGTTTATCTTAATCATCCTTAACTAAATTATAGTATCTTATATTATTATTTATAATTATTTTGCTAGTTATTTCATTATTTATTCCATGATTATTAAGGTTTTTTTTTTCATATACCCTAATTTAAAAAGTATAATTCATTTAGTAAGGTATTTTAAATTATTTCATTTTCTCAAACATTGGTTAATTACCCCAATCCACAGCCATTTTTACCACAAAACTATCAACTATACAAATAATCTTGACTATATCTACATATTTAAGTATTCTTATAATAATATACATGGTAGAACATATATCATGAGTATATTCTTATATGTACTAATAATCATCAACAACCTAGTCTATGTTTTTTTCATAATAGAAAAATACATGTGCAATAATACTATCAACATATACAAAGTCATGAATAATCAAACAAGAGAATTAACATTATTTGTTGGTATCCATTAAATCTTTTACCATTTGAAATCCAATTATCTCCCCTTGGTGCTTAGAAAATATATCTAATCTCTCATCATTCAAAACCCTCAACTATCCCCTCTATGTGCTCAAATAATATCATTCACAACCCCAAGTTATCTCCATCCTATTATTTGAATAATTTATCAAATTTCTCATCATTCACAACCACCAGTTATCTCTCTCCTAGTGCTCAAATGATGCCACTCACTATGCCATGAGTCCTTCTACTGAGACTTGACTTTATATCTCATTCTTCACGGGATGTTGTTAAACTCATCACATGGATGCCTACAAAAATATTGAAAGTAGTAACACTAATAAAGTAGTAACACTCATCTCAGTCTATTCAACTTTTGACATTACGCAAGTCTTTGTAGTCTCAAGAATCTAAAAGGATCCTTGGCCCTAGCTAATACATATAATTCTAGGATAGTTAGTATAAGTTTGGTGAAAGTATTAATCTATCCGCAACCCATTTATAAGTCATAATGTAAATCCCTCGTTGATATGGGCTTGAAAACAAGGTACACATTATCACTATCTCTCCAATCTGAACTACATCCAATCACTCATGCTCATAGCACATCGCATAACAATAGAATTATGTCAATATGTAGTAAATAATTTCGTTAAAATATCATATCCCATTATGCAATAGCAATAACACATTTATTCAATATGACACATTATATTCAAAATACAAAAACATTACACAATCCATTCGTTCAACATTCTCTATTCCACTCAAAATAACAAAATTAATCATCATTATACATTCCATTTGAGATGACACAATTATTTAGCATTTAAATAAATACTCAACTATATCACAAATTAATTGTGTACATTATAAACTTTACTTAACATCATTGATTAACAATACTATCAAAATAATAAAATGAAGATTATATATATATATATATAACCAAACAAAACCAAACATCATTGTCATAAAGACTCATATCACCCCTTATCTAAACAAATCATAAAAATTTGAGGTACGTACTTTACATATACTCAACCTTTGGAAGANTAATAGAAAAATACATGTGCAATAATACTATCAACATATACAAAGTCATGAATAATCAAACAAGAGAAATAACATTATTTGTCGGTATCCATTAAATCTTTTACCATTTGAAATCCAATTATCTCCCCTTGGTGCTTAGAAAATATATCCAATCTCTCATCATTCAAAACCCTCAACTATCCCCTCTATGTGCTCAAATAATATCATTCACAACCCCAAGTTATCTCCAACCTATTATTTGAATGATCTATCAAATTTCTCATCATTCACAGCCACCAGTTATCTCTCTCCTAGTGCTCAAATCATGCCACTCACTATGCCATGAGTCCCTCTACTGAGACTTGTCTTTATATCTCATTCTTCATGGGATGTTGTTAAACTCATCACATGGATGCCTAGAAAAATATCGAAAGTAGTAACACTCATCTCATTTTATTCAACTTTTGACATTACGCAAGTCTTTGTAGCCTCAAGAATCTAAAAGGATCCTTGGCCCTAGCTAATACATATAATTCTAGGATAGTTAGTATAAGTTTAGTGAAAGTATTAATCTATCCGCAACCCATTTATAAGTCATAATGTAAATCCCTCGTTGGTATGGGCTTGAAAACAAGGTACACATTATCACTATCTCTCCAATCTAAACTACATCCAATCCCTCATGCTCATAGCATATCGCATAACAATAGAATTATGTCAATATGTAGTAAATCATTTCATTAAAATATCATGTCCCATTATGCAATAGCAATAACACATTTATTCAATATTACACATTATATTCAAAATACGATTTACACAATCCATTCATTCAACATTATCTATTCCACTCGAAATAACAAAATTAATCATCATTATACATTCCATTTGAAATGACACAATTATTTAACATTTAAATAAATACTCAACTATATCATAAAATTTAGATAATTAATTTTGTACATTGTAAACTTTACTTAACATCATTGATTGACAATACTATCAAAATAATAAAATGAAGATTATAGATATATAACCAAACAAAACCAAACATCATTGTCATAAAGACTCATATCACCCCTTATCTAAACAAATCATAAAAATTTGAGGTACGTACTTTACATATACTCAACCTTTGGAAGACTTCTTCCCAAAATGGTATATAAACAAAAAAAAATACCAGTAATCTTAATGCATGATATTTTCATCTTCCCAAGATGTAAATCATAAAAATTTGAGGTATGTACTTTACATATACTCAATCTTTGGAAGATTTCTTCCCAAAATGGTATATAAACCAAAAAATACCGATATTCCTAATGCATGATATTTTCATCTTCCCGAGATGTTCAATGATGATCCACTACTCATAATCTTCCCAAGATGCTCAATCACGATCCTCTACTCATACATTTTGCTCATGTAACCCAAATGGCGAGAGTTTCATATATAATCAATACATCTAGAATATGTTGAAACATTTTAACTATTTGAAGATGTTCAATGATGATCCTCTACTCATAATCTTCCCAAGATGCTCAATGATGATCCTCTACTCATACTTTTTGCTCATGGAACAAGAATGGTGAAACATCTAGAATATGTTGAAACATTTTAACTATTCTTACATATCACAATGAACATGTCAAATCATTTTCATATCACAATGAACAATATGTTAAATCATTTTCAAATCCTAAGAAATAACATTTCAAATCATTTTCATATCACAATGAACAATATGTTAAATCATTTTCAAATCCTAAGAAATAAGAGAAGGTGGTGGTTGTTATTATTATTATTATTTACAAATTCACAAGTGAAATTATAATTACTTTATAAATTATGTTCCAAATAACAACCTACCAAATAAAATAAAGCATCACTCTATTAGTCAACATTTATTTTATCTTCTCTCCCTTAAATAAAATCAAACTTAACATTTAATTAAAAATAATATTCTAATTAAAAAATAATAAAATAAAATAAAACACATCCATGACTCCAATTAGAATTCATTTTTAAATTAAAAAATCCATACTTAATATATACATATATATAACTTGCAACCTAATTAACTAATTCTATTAAATCTTAATACAAAGTTAACATACAATACTTTTATTATTATTCAATCAAATGCTATATTTCTATAATACTAAGTTAATGTAACTTAAAAGTAAATGCACATTATAAATCGATTGTTCTAGTATCTTCAACAACTATAATTGTTTATAAATGGTCTCAAATCATTCAATTCCTTTAGATAATATCAATTCTTGATGCTCTATGCATACAAACTCTTTCTTTTTTAAATGATTAAATTTTTTCTTTTATAATTTCATAACCAAATTCACTCATTTTTTTTCTCAAAATGAAATAATTATCTTTGTATATGAAGGTAGGGTGGAGGAAATATTAGAGAAAAAAATTTCTTTATAATTTTACAATCAAATTCACTCACTTCTTTTTTTTCTTTCAAAATGAAATAATTAATCTCATATATATGAGGGTGGGGTAAAAGAAATATTAGAGAAAATGTTCAATTCTTTCTCTTAAAATATAAATGATATCAATATGATGGTAGTGGGAATAGGGAAATATTAAAAAATTATTCAATTCCTTCTCTTAAAATATAAATGAAATAAATTATCCTCATATATATGAGGGTGGGGTCCATGAAATATTAGAGAAAATGTTTAATAACTGGAATTTGACGATCCAATATGAAATGGGTGGACAACTGGAAAATGAAAAGTGTTCACATCTAGAAAATGAAAATGAAACACGCTGATAGTTGAGGAAAGTCAGAAATGAAAGGCTGGGAAAATAAAACGCGCCTACATTTGAGCAAATCCAAACATGGTAATTCCAAAGGTTAATCATCTAAAAGTGGCAATCATATAGTGCTACAGTGATTTCTTAATATGATTAAGTAAATGTTAAAAAGTAAACACATAATTATTAACTATTTATTTATTTAATATTTACTGGTTCGTTCATTAATTTTATTAATTAGCATGTTTAGACTATCCATTATCTAGAGAGGCCATTTTGCTCCAATGTCTTTTATGGGTGCCTGAATCATTTTACGATTTATCATATCCAATTATAGGCCTGATGCAGCACAGCCATTGGTGTCTAACACATAATTGTTCATCTTGCAGGCTCCACTGACATTTGATATTTATTTTAAATTGCAGTTGGGCCTGAACGCTTGCAGGTTTACTGGAAACAGTTAATGTTTCCTTTAGATCTACAAGAAACCGGGTATTCCTCATGTGTATTTTGTCTGTTCAGCTGTGCTAAGTCGTTCAGTGGAGTGGGTAGAAGACACCGGTTCTACTGTAGCGTCGTGCACGAGGTTTTGATTCGTGGATGGCAGGCTTTTGAAATGAGGTGGAAGATCTGATTTAGCATATAGCAAAACATCTGACCTAACAGCTATAAGGAATATCTAAAAAAAATAAAAAATATATTTTATTATACTCATAAAGCTTGTTTAGTTGTTCTATCAGATGTTTTTATGATTTGATGGTTTTTATGATTTCAATTAGGCGATATAAATTTATAGTTATTATTATTTTTTGTTATTTAAAATTTATCGTGAATGCATAAATAAATTTAGTATGCTGAAATATCTCCAAGATACTTGGATTCTATAGAAATAATTACTTAAATTTATCAATCTAACAACTTCTAACTGAATTTGAATAAATATCTTCACAAAAAATCATCATTTGATAAAACGTTTATCCTACTGATTATTAACATTTTCTAATTTACAAATCTAACAATTTCTGACGAGACAAATATCTTCCGAAAAATTCATCATTTAGTATAACGTTTAGCCTACTAATTATTCGTAAAGTCACACCGCTTGCGTTTTCATCTTCTTTTCTTGCTGACAATTGAAAAGCTTTGTTTCCATGTGGCTTTGATAAAGCTGTAAGAGAAATAGTGACGAATAAATTAAGAAGCGTTCAAGTGGTGTGCTGTAATTTACTCATTAGATGACCCATATTGTAGAGATGTCAGAGGTAGGGATGTTGTAAAGTGTGACTTGACGTATAGAGTATAAATTTGTACTCAACCGATGAAAGTATATGGTGGATATGGCGGTGGCGGTGCAAACTTACTGACAAGTAACATTGAAAATAGTGCTCAGTTGACAGAAAGTCACTTCGGGGATTATTTTAAGGAATAGGTTAACTCGGGAGCAATCTTCCCTCCCGAGCCTACTTCCTCCGGCAGGTAGCTTCCGGCGACTTCCCGTTCGTGCTGTGGCACTATCCCTAAGACGCTGCCAGCATTCCTTCCGAGCCTCATCACCCCATGGCATGCATCCATCCATCCATCTGAAATTGAAATGAGTTGGAATTTTTTTCTCCTCGGACGACTTGTACATTAATCCATCCGTGCCCATTTTCGAATTTGAAATGAGCTAAATTTTTTCATTTTTTCTCCTGATACGAGCTGTGGGAGTCCGGGCTGTCCTCTTGTTCCGAAAAAATGAGAAGGAGGTGAAGTTGCAGAGACTAAATGAGTGGGAAATAGATGAATGGATGCTCGAAGCAGAGATGGATTTTCACGATTCGGGCACTCTAGAGATACAGGATCCCAAAAATATATCTGTGGAAGTCAATCATATCTTCTTGGAAACCATGGCGTCGGAGTCAGAACCTTCATCTTATCTATGGCTTTATAAATTCAATTCAATCTCGCCACAGGTATGTCGGATCCCGGATCCCATTCAAAGAGATTTTGAAAAAATTTAACTTCTTTCCTGTAGAAATTCTTTCTCATTTTGTAGGGTATAATTCCACTCAGGTTAGATTTTAGAAACCAGAGTCACCTGTAATTTTGATGGGTACAGTTGTAAAATTAAACTTATTAACTCACTCATTATATTCAGGCTGCCGCTGCAGAAGCAGCCTTTGCGTTCCATTCTGAAAGTGCAGGAAATTCTGGAAGGAGCTGCGATGCCAAGAAGCCAGCAAGGAAACGCCCAAGAAAACCTAATGAGCGTGCAGCCTCTTCAGATTTTGAAATAGCAAGTGTCGAGCTATCAAGGCAAGCGGATACTAGTAATTTGTCATCAGTTTGTACCAACAGAATGTGTTGGTGAGTGTGTCGTGGTAGAGGAAGACTTGTTCGAGTCTTTGAACTTATTTACGAATTTGGCAGAAGCGCTTCTGCTTTCTCACCCTCCTCTCTTTTGCATTCATGAAGAGGAACACAATTTGGAGGAAGGATTTCTTTGGTCTTATTTTTGAAAGAGAAAGCTGTCATAGTTTGTATAAAATTACGGGCTACAGGTCTATTTCTTTACTAATTATTGGCTGACTACGTGCCACTTCAAGCCATGTTTCTGTATCGGCAAAATTTGTGAAAAGTTACTTCCAATCTTGAGTTTCTTCGTTGCTTCTAGAGTACATTAACTCTTTTGTAGTAAAAACCCATGATGTGCGTTTTAATTAGTAGATGATAGTATTGTAAACAGATCGATCAATTAGAGTTTGGGGATACTCTAAAACTTGATAAACGTTTTAAAGAATGTTAGGTTGACTAGACGTGTTGAAGCTGAAAGGTATATCAAACATTGGAGGTGCAGCGTGTGATCATAGCGTTGTGAGCTTTGAGCGTTCAAATACACCTTGCTGCTGCACTAATCTTTGAGGGTCTTTAGTCCTCTGGCACAAATGCCATTTGTGCAATTTATTAAAATCACCACGACCGTTAAAATTTTCATCACGAGCAGAATTATAACCCACACCCAAATTTGTTTTAGTCTTAATAATTACAACTTAAGCCCGCTTTCTGTTACATGTGCCCAGCGTAATTGTCCTGCCATGGCCATGGAGTAGAGTTGAACTTAAGCCTTAAGGGCTTTCTGTTACATGTGCCCAGCGTAATTGTCCTGCCATGGCCATGGAACAGAGTTGAACTCAAGGGAAACTGCAGAA
Organism: Picea glauca; assembly: GCA_000966675.3. Classification (NCBI taxonomy): domain Eukaryota; kingdom Viridiplantae; phylum Streptophyta; class Pinopsida; order Pinales; family Pinaceae; genus Picea; species Picea glauca. The sequence continues at coordinate 319,721 of JZKD02S0334522.1, forward strand.
CTTGTAGTAATTGATGATAATATTGTGATATGGTCATCTATTAAGATTTTTCTCATAAGTCAATTTAAAATCTAGCTATACCCATAATATATTGGATTCCGTGAATTGTTTATAAAATGGGTTGATTTGATATCTACATAGATGAATTTGTTTGGGTTGATTGATTGGCAACAGTTATCATGTTTACATATGGTATTGCAAGTCATGCTCCCGGTAATGTTGTTTGTTGGGAGAACTGATAGTGGGAAAGCACTGTGGTGTGTTCGTTTTTATAAATCCGAGAAGTCTGAGAAATGCCCAAACGCGTGTGCACCTACAAAATAAACTACGTCTTACAAGGATGTATTAATTTAGGCATCTATACTGAGGATTTAGTGAGAGCAATACTGGCAGAAAGGATAGTTTCTTGCTTTCCTTTCTGAATAGCGGTTTGGGTTCGGAGCTTTCGTTTCTAAAGTTCGATTCACAGATGGGTTTAACTTTCCATTGCATATCGGTTACAATTTTCCATTGCAGATGTGCTTATTTGATGAGCTTTCCATTGCTTACCGGTTTTAACCTTCCATTGCAGTGTGCGTATATGTACATTTTATGTGATTGTTCCAGTATATAACAGAGACTAGAATGTATGAAATTTCAGGGGTTTTGATTTGATCCTGGAGTCCCATATTTGAAGGGCACAGCTATAAGCAGAATGGTGATAAAAGTCGAGCAAAATTGAGATGAAATTAGAAGACCTCCAACAAATAATCACGAGAAGTGAATCTTCCCTGTTATGATGAACTCTCTACATCGTCACTACTCTTGCGGGTTTATAGATCCATTCAAAATGCAGATCTGTGTAGTTGGAAGCAAAATTTAGGGATATGTATTATTTCAGATTGGGTGCAAGCTTTGGTTCTCATCTTCGGAATGGGGCAAAGCGATGGGCCTTCATCAATTAGGTATGAAGCAATCAAAGACGTCGAGAGGAGAGATCTTGTGGGGAGCATTGGCAGTGATTCAATTAATTATTTTTTAATCATTAATTAGAGCGATTGATTTTGTGAGTTTTGTGAAGTTGAAGAAAGTATGAAAGCCAACACCTTTTCTGCGAGGAGTAGTTAGAGCAAGAAAAACCATGAGAGGAGGTGAGTTTGCATGAATTATGGCTAACATCAAGCACCATTAGCACCATTAGAGAGCCAATCATTGCCTCACATTATGGCTAACATCAAGCACCATTAGAGAGCCAATCATTGCCTCAGTACCTTTTCCTCTTGTCCATAAAAAGTGTGTATAAAACAGACACCATGTACCACTCCCTCATGTTTAATATTAGTGAAGGAACCACATTGTGAGTGGACTATTGAGTTGTAAGCAGAATCATAGGGAATGACAAAGAGTGGTATATTGTTAAGGAGTAGTGAAGTAAAGGTATATGGTTAAGATATGGTGCATTGTTAAATATAACCCAAAAAATGGTAGAGAGAGTTGCATTAGTTAACATGGTTAGATTGAAGGTTAGATAAGTCTCACGAGAAAGTAAGACAAGGAAGAGTAGATGTTGTAGTGGCTAGAAAGGTTGAAAACATCAAAAATATTATCAAAGAAGCTTGCAAAGATAAAAGAAGAGAAGATTGACACTTGCCATTGTTAAAATGTCTTTAAAGATTGAGAAAAAAGTGGAAATAAGCTTGAAAGTATGAAAACCAATAAGGATATGTGACACGATGGACCTTTTATAATGATAGAAGAAAACTAACATGTTGATGTTAAAGAGAAATGGGATAAAGTGGATTTGCATCTTCAAAATGGTACAACGGTATCTAAGAGATGATGGTTGAGGCAAGTTGTCCACTCAAAATGGACATGGTGAAAGTGGGTTGTTACTCAAGGGATTATGATGACATGCACAACCCACCATATGACAACACCAAGGAACTTCCATCCATCCTAGGGATGACTCACATATGTTAGATTCCCCCTTTTGAGTCCCTTCACTATGGCCTAGATGTGTGATTATGGTCTCCTATTTGATGTCCACTATTATGGTAGGGTCCTCCTTTAACCTAGACTTTTTTCTTTATCTCCCTTGGTTGTATGCTTGCTATGGTAGACGCTTTAAGTTAGATCCCCCTTGAACCTTGTGCACTAGTGGGAGCTTTATTCCAATGAGGAGCCATGCTTGGGTTCCTAAATATCCCTAATATCATGTTAGGGTGTACTCTTTGATGTGTTCACTTGGTCGAAATTTACATTGCCTCTGAGTGGGTTTGAAATGAGTCATAACCAACTACTTCATCTATATAGAGGCATGTTTTGTGGAGAATTACCTAAGGTGTGACCTTATCCCTTCAAGGTCAAAACCAACACTTTGACATTTTTGGGAAGAACACCCTTACAATGGTTGGTATAAAATTTTCTTATTTCCCTCGAGAATTTTCATATCTATTTATGTTTCTACTTGCTCATTCATAAGGGTTCATTTCGGTCTCTCTCTCTTTTTCTCATAAGACAAAAATTTTCCATATTAATAACCCACTCACTATCTAGTGGTTCATTACATTTAGAGAAAAAGTATTTACAAGTTTGGTTTTGTAGGAGGAGAGGTGTCTTAACTAGTATGTAGAGTAAGTTTTGTAACACTTGTTGTATAGTATTTGTTATTTTCCTCTAATTCCATCTAGCTCGTTGTAGACTAGAGTAGAGACTTGGCACATGTAGTATCAAGACACTTATCTAGAACCACCATGATTATCGTCGAATAGACCCAACACTCATTTATAAATTTGCTTAACGGAAGGGAATATAATATCTATGGCATATTGAAAAGTCTCTTTTTAATCACATGGTTGATCTCATGTTTTTGTTTTGTAGGAGAAGGTTCGCAAGGCCACTTCATTTATGTGATTTCTACAGCCTTGATATTCTTGTGGGGGAACCCCTTGATCCTTATCCAGAACATTGACCTTGACCCTCCATAAGATTCCCCTTAACGGGAAGTGTATTACCTTGACTTACAGTTGCACTGTGGTCCAAATCTCCCAAGGGTATCAAAGCCACCTTTCATGCAGGACTGTCCCCGAGCCTCTTCAGATTGATCTCTACCAGGTTCCTCTTTTAGCTCTCCCTCTCTCCAGAAATCCGGGCCCAAGGCCTATTGATATTTTCCCTTCTTTTCTTCGATTCTTTTCTCTCCCTCTCGGAGCTTGTGATTTTGGTAAGATGTAAATGAGACTATTCTTTGTGCATTTGTCTTCTGCCTTAGTAGCATAGAATTTTGTTGTATGAACTATTTCTTCTCTCTATTCTTTATACTCATGTTGTCATATGTTTCCTTCTGAGTACACAAAAAATGTTATGAATGCATTGTACAAAAAATTGTTCATGTATCTGTAACATTGTTGTTATTACTTATCATTAGCATAAATGAATTATTTATGGTTCTCGTGATATTATCTCTCACTGTACTTATTCTATTAGTTTTTCTCCCGGGATAGCTTAGAAGTAGTTAGGGTAGATTAGTTTTATTTTAATTTAGATTAGATTTAGAGTTAATTAGGACTCTTTGGGGGAATTTTACCTCAAGAACGTTGAAAAACACTCTTCCATCTATGGGTTGTGGGAAACTCTCATTTTCAAAGTGTCCCATGAAAAAGGTTAGTTTTACCAGTGTTGTATGGACTTTGTAATTAGCTTTACCAACATTAAGAATAGTAAATATATTACCCTGAATAGAGACTTCCTGATAAATTTTTGAATATCATTATGCTCATTAAAAATTGAGACACAGTTGTTGGAAATTGACGTGAAAGAGAATCCACCTATCCTACATAATTGTTAAGACAACAAAATGCATTGTTTCCTAATGTGGATTACTCATAGGTAAGTACTATAATGAATTCCCCCTTATCATCCATTGTACTCCTTACACTTCTCGATGTATTAACAAACAAACAAAAAAAGCCCCAAATAAATGACTAAATATTATATCAGTCCAAACTCTTTCATCCAATTTTTGTTTTCACATTTTTCATTTTTCTAATGAAAGAAAATAAAAAGGGAAAAGTTAATGTTAAGCATCAAAAGAGAATGAGATCCCACCTTGATAGGGTTTGATGTACACTTTTTCTTCCATTTTTAATATAGATTGTGAATGAGTGATGGCATTGGAACTTGGTTGTTCTTTCTCAGACTCTTTTCTTGACTCATTTTCTTGGTATTCATTATCTCTTACTTTCTCATAAGATATATTTTATAAGTTAGAGCTACCAACCTCTCTAAAAGGTCCAAAATTATTTTCTAGATCTACCAGAATGAGGGCCATGTTAAGAGAGATATATACAACTTGCTCTTCCATCCTCAAAAACCTCTTATGCCACATCTTGAGGATTGTTATGAATATACTCATTCTCCATGGCTAGGGTTATGCAACTCCCTTTTTAAGCCAATTCTTGGATCTTACAAATTTTCACAAATAGCCCCAAAACACTAGATTTGATACCAATATGATCTGTAAACTACCATGGATATTCCACAGAAAAAGTTCACCACAACAGATCATATATTATACTAAAATATTCTGATATGTAGGGTTGTTTCCTTCAATATCAGATTTAATTGCTACTATCTTAGTGCTTGAATTTATGAAATAACTAAAATTCAAATAAAGAATAAACAAATAAAAAAACCACCACACCATTGAACATAAGATTCATTTTGGAAAATCGAATATGAGAGAAAACTCAGCTAGAAGGTGAGGCCTATGCTTTACTCTCTTTTCTCCAGTTATGAAAATGAAAATTCAAAGAAGGGGGCACTCACTATAGAGTTTCCTATGACACTCTGGCCTAAGAGAATGCTACGAAATATCCTACCTTCTTTATTATGCTCTCAAAATACCACTCATGTATTCTTTACTCAACTATGGAACAAATAAAATGCTAAATCATGTAACTCTTTCTCCTCCTAGTGGCTTGGTATTTAACATAGATCGATATTTGTCTAGGGTTAGGGTTTTTGGATCCTCAACCCTCAATTAGTGGTAAGGATTTGGACCATATAGAATCTTCTTGAAATTCTAAATGTGGATATCCCCACATGTGTGAGTAATGGGGGATGAGGTGGTATCCACTTGAAGCATGGTGGTCAATAAGGTAGCTCAACTTGCATGAGGCATAACTTCCACATACAAGGTCAATCGAGGTGATTCTCCTAAGCTCATAGTTCCTAAGATCATTTTTATGCACACATGCAGTATTTTCACATTGGAATAACCAGTGAATACCTACATCCAACTAGAAATGGCTCTCTACCTCCAATATTCCATTCCCATTCCAAAATCCCAAACCAAGAATGACCAAGAATGATTGAGGAACCCATCGAAAACCAACAAGTATGGTTAAAATACGCATGCCCATAATGCACCATGGATGGGACAGGGCTTGTAACTATAGCTCCCTCATTTTTTGGATGAACACAGGACAAGGCTTGTAACTATAGCTTAGATCTTGATATGACTGAAAGAGGGATGCCACCCTGTCTAGGAGAAAGGTCGACTCTCAACAAGTCAAGTTGGAATCCAAAGATATTCTACATAGGTTATGAGTGATGGTAGGAAGCATATTCCATGGCCATCGATCATGAGAAGCTTCATTCAGGGTTAAGGCCCTTGATTTCATCCCCCAAGCATTGTGAAGCCCTCAATACGTATATATATATATATATATATATATCAACATATATTGGTATATATATGTGTATATATAC
>JZKD02S0334523.1:0-19270 GCA_000966675.3 Picea glauca
AGTAATTAAAGTTTAAGAACACATGCCTTTTAGGAGGGATGATGGTGGGAAAGGGAATGAAGATATTGATTCATATGTGTTTTCTTCCTAAACACTTGATCTATCAAGGACCCATCAGGAAGATGTGAGATAAGAATGTCGAGGAAATGGATAGAGTTACCAAATTTAGTTTCCATATTAAATTGGATATGAGGGGAGATGTTGTTGAGATGGTTGAAAAAATATGTTAAAGTAGAAAGTCCATGGGGCAAAATGACAAATTTTCCATCTACAAACCTGTGCCAACATTTGGGTTTGAGATGATAGATTTATAGGGCTAAAGTCTCAAAGTATTCCATAAATATATTGCCTACTACAAGAGATAAGGAGGAACCCATGGAAGTACCTTTAGTTTGTTCATAACAAACTCCTTTGAAGGTGAAAAAGGTGGAGGAGAGGAAAATTTGAATGAGATTAAGGGTTTCAAGGTATACAAGTTTGGAAATTAAGTTCAGGGCTTCATGAACAAGAATTTTGGTGAATAAAGACACAACATCTAAGTTGACCATGATGTCTTGATCAGAAAGGTGTAAAATATGTGTTTTTTGGATAAAATGGGTGGACTATTTAATGAAAAGAGGAGGTGGTGCCTACAAAGTTTTGAAGTTTACTGGCCAAGAAGTGGGCGAAGGCATGAGTGGGAGCACCTATGGAACTAACAATGGGTCTGGGAAGAATGCATTTTTTATGAACTTTTGGTTGTCCATAGATCCTGGGGGTTCGGGGGTTATGAGGAATAAGATGTTTTTGGATATTAGGGTCCAAAGAAGAAGATTTAATGGATTTGGTGACTAAGTCGGTTATGGTGTTGATCGAGTTTTTAGCTAGAGTTTTATAATCTAGGGAAGACAAGAGGTTAAGTATTTTTTTATCATAGTCCAAGGAATTCATGATCATTATGGCATTGCCTTCATCGGATTTAACAAAAATGATGTTGGGGTTATCATTGAGGCAACGAATAGAATGGAGTTGTTATGTATATAAGTTGGGTCTAGGAGGCTTCCTTATATAATTTCTTTGACTTCATGTGGTTGGATATTGGGAGTAATGGATTTAATGGAACAAATAATTTCCTCAAGATGAAGGAATTTAGGGACAACTACAAAATTGAATCCTTTTTCAAGAACTTGAATAGTGGGGGAGTCTAGCTCACACGAGGATAAATTAATGATAGTCGGAGCAGAAACGTTTGGAGGGCAGGAAAAATTTGAAGAGAATTAGAAAAAGGTTGAGAAAGGGACAAGGGATCGAGGATTTCCAAAGAAGTGTCTTGGTTAATTTTGGAGGAAGTGGGAGACAAAAGTGTTTCATTATTAGGGTTAAGTGACCCATCCAGTTTAAAATTTTTATTTTTTAGTATTGGTTGGGTGTCACTATTGGAAACCAAACCGCAGTGATTAGTAGTAGGTATAGGATCTTTGAATGAGAGCGAAGGGGTTGAAGGGATTTGAATGTGAAAAGAAGAATATTTGGGAGAACAAGAGAGAGAAGAAGGAATATCATGATGCGTGCATTGTTGAGCACATCCATATTGAAGAGAAGCATAGAATCGAAGGTTGATTTGAGTGGAGCATTGAGGAGAGCGTCCTAGTTGCAAACTAGAAGAGTATTGCAAGCCAACAAAGGAGGGGGGTAAGAACAAATTAAGGTGTGGGTTATGTTTATGAAGTTGAGGAACCTGGTTGTTAGTTTCTAACGTAGACAGGGAAGTGGCGAAAGGTGAGAAAAGGTTGGAAGAAGGGATATTTAGGGTGTGAGATTGTATGGAGTTTGAAGGGGGGGAGGATTTGATAGCAACTAGGGGGTAGGATGAATCCTCATTATAGATATAATATAAGGAGATGTTGGGATTCACAAATGATGAGACAAGATAAGGGAGAGATAGGTTTGTAGTAAGATAAGGTCTACACGTAAACCTAGGTCTCCCTTATCGTTTCTCCTCCTCTGCAAATCCCATCCTCTCCTCATCTTCTCTCCATAATGAGGATTCTCCCTAACCCCCATTTTCTATCATTTCCTCCACCCCTTCAAACTCCATACAGTATCATGCCATAAATCTTCCTTCTACCAACATTTTCTTGCCTTTCACCACTTCCCCATTTGCGTTAGAAACTAACGACCAGGTTCCTCAACTTGATAAACATAAACCACACCTTAATTTGTTCTTATCCCCCTCCTATGTTGGATTACAATCCTATTTTTTATAACCCTAAATTACACTAGACATGCATACCTGGCATCAGGCCATCTAACTTGTTATCTTCTCCAAGCCATCACTAAACAATATCTTCAAAAAACATTGCTTTGAAGGTGTACGTTCCCTACACCACTACTGCTCATGTACACACACCTGTTTCCCCACTACACCCCACGTACACTCACAAAATATTGTGAAAAATGGAAAATTGCATAGGATACTGGTTTTCGGGCCATTACTTAACTGTTTGACTACCCAGAGCCAGTCACCCCAACCATTACTATCTCTTCTAGCCTATAAAAGAAGGGGTTGGGGTCCCATTGCAAGGGGAAGCACGAGAGCATAGAAACTCTGCCTATTTCCATATTCCTCCTTTTCCCCAATATTCGTAAACCACATTGTGAGTTTGAGCCAGAATTCCCTTTTTCTCCATTGCAAGCCCTTGCCATTCCCCTAGAGAGAACTGAAGAGGAGAAGGAGACATGGAAGAAGTTGGTGCATTGTAAAGAGGATCCTAGGACCGAGTTCGAGGAGCAATGTCAATGTCATATTGTAAGTGACTTATGTGAGATTAATAAAAAGTATTTTTTCCGTCCCGCCAAATGACATCTTAAACTTATATGATTTGTTTATATTTCTTGTTTATGATGTCTAACCCACTAATCCATATGTAAAATGAATGCTTGTAGTTTCTTGTTTGTCTTTTGATGAATGCAGGTCAGCCTTGGGAGTATATTTGCAGTTGGGAAACAACCAAGTGCAAAGGGACCGACACCATACAGAGAGTTTAAGGTATGCCTATCAGATCCCTACACTTTGTCTTTTATGTATGATTATGGGGTAATGTCGGGATAGTTGATAAAAAGTAGGAGACTTTAGATGATTAGCTATGCCTACACTTTAGAACCCTGATGTAGTCCGTAGAGGGGTTTTCCCTCTATAGCAAAATTGGCGACCATACTAGGGATGCCTCTAGGGTATTTGGGGATATTTCTTTTTGGGTGTTTTGAATCTATTTATTCATTGTTTTATGAGTTTCTGTAAGCTTCTGTGTCTTTAAGGGATTCTAGTATTCCATACCAGTACTTCCCGCCTATGTTGGACTGTTGGTTTTCATTTTTTTGAGGGTTTACATAGGTGCACGTGGCTTGCAGTGGGCCTACACGTGTGCATACTCACCCTGCCCTTGGACAACCCACGTACATACGCTAGCTGTTGAAGTGTCAATAGCCTGCCTGTTGATAATTTTTTTGTAAAAAGAAGAGGTAGTCATCCTCTTCCCTGTCAGGAGTCAAACTTCTCAGGGGTTTTCTTGATCTAGTCCTAGTCTCTATTATAGTAGTCTGTAGCCTAGGTCCGACTTTAGTTTATCTTTCATTTGACCAAAGATTTCTTGTGTTTTCTTTAATAGGGTTTTTAGACAAGTTGGTGAGTCTGCTTTGATTTGCCTGATTGGTATTGTTAGTGACTCCCCGTGATTAGGAAAAAATCCATTTCTTGGTTCTGTCTTGTCGTCATTTTTCCCTTTCTCGCTTCAAAATAAAATAAAAGAATTCATTTTCAAATTTCTTGTTTTGAAGCATAAAACAATAAAAAAAATATCTTTCATTTCTTTGTTTGGTAAAGTAGTTTAGGTTAGTTATTTCATTTACCAAGGAAAAATAATTTTTTCTTAAGTTCTTTACTTGAATGCTTAGGAAATTACGTAGCTCATAGTCGGGAGATTTTTTCTTTTCAAAGATCCGAGAAAAGTAGTTACAAAAATTTTGGTGAAAGAGTTTAAATAGGAAAATCTTTATTTGTGAAGAAAGAAGTAGTTTGTTTTCACTTTCATCTTATTCTCTTCTCTTTCATCTCTTGAGAACATCATTGGTTTCATTTTCATTCCTTTTGACTTAAGAAAACCACTAAAATTAACACTTAATTAAAAGTTACTAGACTTTGTGTTTGTAGGGTCCATCAATTTAGTCTAGGCTAGAGCCTTGATTTAGGATTGGAGAGGAAACTCTCCAAGGCTAAAAAAACAAACACAAAAGTATGTGCTAGGGAGTGCTTGAAATTCCTGTAACTGTGAAAGTTATCCGGGACCCCCCTCTAACATAGGGGCTAAACACGAGGTCACGTGAATAAAGGTAGTGGATATAAACCCTCCAAAGATGGACCAAGCATAGTGGGGAACACATATAGAGGGATTATCTTTGGATTCCATTGATCACATTTACCACGGAGCTTCGTGGGTCTCGAATCCATTTGAGGTCCTCAGTCGTCTTTGAGAAAACTTTCTTTCGATACCTTTGATAGGTTTTGGGCTTGATACCCTGCTCATTATGGTCCACTAGACTGTCGACTATACCCACCTAGTGACTATTCACGTGGTGGAAACCTAGTTTCATTTATCTTAGTGACTTACACAGGTGACTGTGGGGGTATACCGCAGTACCTAGGGAAGACATAAGGACATGATTTGTAGAGTATACCCAGGGGGTGCTTCCATATTTGATTTTCACTTGCACCGGTAAGTTGATCTAGTGTTGGCTATTGTAACTGTTCTTCCAACTAGCTAGTTATCTGCTTGTATTATCTCATAGGAACGGTTTTCTAGTGTGTGTTGGTTCTGAAATGATTATATAAAGCCCTAGTGTGTCATTGATCTTCTCACACAGTGGAGTATTAAGAGTTGCGCCAGTCTTAAAGGATTTTGGGCCTACCGCTGGTTGATCTCGAGCCACCCCCGCCATCGCTAAGGAAAAAACTAGACCAACAAGGGTATTTCGAGGTGACCAGGTTATAAGAAACTATGCCCGACTCATCTCCGAGAGGAGAACATTTGATTTTGGAAAAACCAAACATTTCTGACCTCGGAGCGGAAGCTCTTGGTCCGTATAAACCTCCAATCATTGATCTATCAATGCCCATCATCATACAGGTTCAACCTTACGAGCGTCAGGTAGTGTCACAAGAAGAAATGGAAACAAATGTTGCTACTTCTTCAAGGAATACTCATATTTCCTCTACGACTGTCACTACAGGGAGTGTTCCGCCTCCTAACAATCCATCGTCGATCTAAGCCACTATGGTCTTGAATGCCTCTACCTCGGGCAATGGTCTGATTCCGTCTATGGTGGTGATCACTACTCCTTTCACCCAGAGTGCGACAGGCCCTCCATTCTCATATGGGATTCCTAGCTTCGGTACGAGTATTGTACTTTCCTACTCCACTCTACAGACTTTAGGTCTCGAGGCAGGGAGCTCCAACGCTCCTCTACAAGGATCTATGGGGGGAACTTCAACTCCCTATAATGATTTCCCTTACAGAGGGGGTCATATACCTCCTTCATCCCCTTCGCTCAGCGGTGCTCACCAGCATTCCACCGGGCCGAACGTAAACTACAGTTCATTTGGAGTAGGGAGTCAAGGACTACCTTCTTATAGCATGACGGTAGGTTCAACACTGTTCTATTTGTTCGACGCATTTGGTAACAACACTTTCTCGTCAGCTGTCATCTCGGTTGGGGGAAACCTCGGTTATGGACAACAAAATCATTTACAGGGTGTTATTCCTGCACAGGGGGGAAACTTAGGAATTCCTTCCTCACAAGGACCTTGGAATCCATGGTAGGGATCAGTTCCTTTGTCAAGTATGCCAATCAGGGGCATCCCCTTCCATAGCCAATGGAACTTCAGGCAAGGCTCAACACCTATGCTCGTCGTATCGGCAGGGGGAAACCCTTCCCAAAATCCTTGGAATGTGACACAAGCCCAACCCTTTATTTCCTACTACGAGAATTAGTAGATGACATTTCAAAAAGTGCATAATATGTATGTTGGTCACAACCATGGTTATTACCAAAACCCTAGCCAACAACCTAACTTTTCCTGGCAACCTGGTGCCAACCAAACTCCAGGATCCTTTTTCCCTGGTTATAATCAACAACCCAAATTACCGTTTCTGGCAACTCTGCACTTGCCAGACTTGACAAGTTTATTAAATGACCCCATCTATCATGATCCACGTTGGCCTCTTATGTCTACCAAGTTGCCTTTGGACATCCCAAAGTTCGAGGCCAAGCCTAACAAATATCCAGGCGATCATGTGACTACCTACCATCTATGGTGCTCATCCAATGCATTGAGAGATGACTCCATCCAGTTGCGTTTGTTTCAATGCACTCTCATCGAGAGTGTTGTGAAATGTTACTTCAATCTTGACCGCTCAAGATACTCTTCCTTCGGCAAATTGGCAATGGCTTTCTTAAACCATTTCCAATTACCTGTGAGATACGACACTGACACCAAATTTTTGACCAACTTTGAGCAGCCAAAAGTAGAAAATATCTCTGATCACATCCGAGAATGGAGACACTGGAAGAGTTTGATAAAAGTACCAATCCCACCAACATTCCTTATTGAGTCGTTCCTTAAGTATTTGGCACCTCAGTTATTTAAAGACGTCGCAACCTCGGGGGTCTTTTAAGAAGAAGAAGCGATAATGAGAGCTCAACAGATAGAGATGATTTACTCTCAGTTTGGTTTACTTTACGAAGTTTTTCTAGATGCACCAAGGTCGATACTTGACAAGACCAGACAGAGGTCTGGGCCACATGTCGATGGTATTGTCGGTTCAGTGCAAAAAAAGCCTGTTGATCAGCTGTCAAATCAATTGAAAAAATTGTCGATACAACAAACAACGGTCAGCCAAACCACTGGTCCAGTTGTTTTCCCTACCCAAAAATTGGATGTACACAGTGTGAAATTGACAAACTCAAAGGCCACCCAGTAGCCTGATAGAAAGAAGAAACAACAAAAGAAGGGTAAGGGGGATAAGAAACCTACCGATAATGTTGGTGGGGGAAACACTGAAAAGAATAAGTCTAAGTATACATTTAATATTTGCAAGGAAGACCATCCGAATCACCAGTTCCCTCGGCTTGCAGAGGCCCAGAAGCTATTGGCACAACAACAACCTACTGTGTTAATGAATCCATTTCCACATGGGAAAAATCTAACTCAAGACTCTTTGAGTGTGGAAGGGGGTAGTCAGGGACCCCCTCCTTCTTCAAGTAATCCTGTGTCCGCGAATGTGTATATGATGAAAGGTAGCATTGACATAACAACTAGGACACACGACTACGAAATTACAAACACCTCTGAGAAGGGTAAAGAAACCTAAAACCCACATCTTCCTCTCCATATTGAGAAGACATTGGGAGAAACAATGACACGCATACCGAAAGGAGAATTCAAGAAAGATTCCCACAACCCAAACGCAAGGGCCACCCAAAACTACTCTATGGTGGAGGATTTGTCACAAACCCCTTGTGCAATGTCTTCTTTGGAAGTCCTCCAGAGTTTCCCTTCCTAGAGAAAGGCTCTGTTAGTTTCCTTAGGATCCACTGAGACTTGTAAACTAGGAACGATCATGCTTGATACAACTAACTTAGAACCTTGTCTTCCTTACCACGTGACGTTTCAGATAGTAGTGGCTTACACCACGAATTTTTTTACTTGAAACATATTTTACACAATGGTTGATGAGGGTGCCTCGACATGTGTGATGTCTTTGACATGTTGGAAGGCCATTGGCCAACCCGTTTTGTCTTCGTCACATACTCTTCTTATTTCTTTTGACGTTCATTCATTCCAACCACATGGAATCATCCCCTCTTTCCCCGTGTAGTTAGGGGGGAATACCGTTTGCATCAAGGTTGAAGTGGTCGATGTGTCTCTCGACTACAATCTCTTGTTAGGAAGGAGTGTGACCTACGCTATGCAAGCAATGGTCATGGTAGTTTCCTGGGTCTTGTTGTTTCCATACGAAGGTCGGATCGTGTCCATTGATCAATTATCCTTCTCCTGTCATGACCCTTCATCGGTGGTATCCACCGTCCCGATGATTGACAACCCTCAGCCTGGAATCAATAACATAGGGGTTGGTTTGTGCCCACCTTTGATGGGTAACTTCGATTAGCCACCTTCAACTAACAATGTTCACTACATATTGGTTGTCCCCAACCAGCCTAGGGTTGAAATCTTTTAAATCTCCTCATTTTGCATGACTTACTTTAACTATATGTGGACTCTTCCTTCCCCATCATCCCTAATGGAAGGGACAAGGAACCATGGCATGGCCATGCCTTTGTCTGCAAAAGAAGTTGTGTACTCTATAGTTCATAAAGCTTCCACTGACCCTGGCCCAACTCCCACACAGAAGTTGGATCTGGTTCTCGAGCCTACATGGGCTCAAGGTTCCCTCACTGATACTGATTCTTTAGACTTAGTATTTCCCTCAAACGAGGTGATTATTGAGGCAATGACTAGTTCGGACAGACCCTGGGATGATCTTCATCGCAGATCTTACTTCCTCCTAGAGTTAAGAAAAATTGAAGAAGGTGAATTCACTCTGACTATGACTAGAGATAAGGCTTGTCCTATCAATCCTTTGGCTACGCACGTTGTTTATGCTGAAGGAAATATGGAAACCATTGATCAAACGATACCTATTGATATCTCCAGAATCCCTCACGTCATGGAGAATATCTTCGTCGGAGCAGACTGCTCCCCCGAAGATATTCAAATCCACACAGATTTATTTAAATAATTCTGGGACGTGTTTTCATGGTCTTACGGGGAAATTCCAGGCATAGATCCAAGAATCGTCGAACATGAAATCATGGCATATCTTGATGCTAAGTCGGCTCGGTAGAATATTCATCCATTCAATCCTAGGAAAGAAACAACTATTAAGGCTGAAGTAGAAAAACTACTCCAAGCTGGTTTCATCCACCTTGTCCAATTGACTCAATGGGTGTCAAATCCCATTCTAGTAAACAAAAAACAGGGTACAATTCATGTATGTACAGACTTCCATGATTTAAACAAGGCTTGTCCAAAGGATAATTTACCCACACCATTTATTGACCAAATAGTCGATGAATGCACAGGTTGCGAGGCCTTTTCTTTCATAGATGGATTTTCAAGATACAACAGATACAAATCAAGCCCAAAGACCAACACAAAACTGATTTCATCTGTCTGTCGGGTACATTCACTTACCTTTTGGTCTGAAAAGTGTCGGAGCTACATTTCATCGGGCCATGTATTTTTCTTTCCATGATATCAAACACATATTCGAGGCTTATCTCGATGATTTAGCATCATGATCTCACAAGAGAGATGATCATCTCGCACACCTCCGACTTATCTTTGAGTGATGTCGCTACTACTGGATCCAATTGAATCCAAGCAAATGCAAATTTTGTGTAACATCGCGTCGTCTGTTAGGTTTCATAATTTCAACAACAGGGATCATGGTCGATCCTCTAAAGGTTGGGGCGATAGTTCAATTACCTCCCTCGTGCACAATCCCTCAGCTTCAGAGACTACAAGTAAAGGCAAACTTTTTACGGTGTTTCATCGTGAAATATGCCGAGATCACAAAGGGTTTTATGTGTTTACTGAAGAAAGACATTCCTTTTCATTGGGACGAAGCCACTCAGCACTCTTTCAAAGCGTTGAAATGCGCCCTCACATCTACCCCTCTGATTCAACCACCCAATTATAATAAAGATTTCTTATTGTACTTGGCCATTGCGGAGTCGACCATCGGTATGGTATTGATTCAGAAGGATGATTTTCTCTCAGAATATGTGATTTATTACCTGAGTTGAGGCTTGGTTGGACCAGAACTCAATTATTCCCACATTAAAAAACTTGTGTTGGCAATAGTTCATGCTATCCAACAGTTATGTCATTACATCTTGTTTCACAAGACCACCGTCATTGTTGTTGTGAATCCATTTCAATACGTGTTGACACCATGTGTGATCGATGAAAATATCAGTATATGGATATTTATCCTCCAGGAATTTGACTTGGATTTTGTTTCAGAGAAGTCCAAAAAGTCATTGGTCTTTGCGGAACTCATCTCAGAACTTCTGGTCGAATTAAGAGATGTTATACCTAAGGAGTCTCCTATCAAAGGAGACATGTTTTTGATCGCGTCTTCAGACCACTGGTACGGATATATATTAGTCTATCTTCAGACTTTGAAGTTCCCTACCTCTTCTTCTCGTGATGAGAATCACCATATACGCCATGAGGCCAAAAACTATCTCATACTTGAGGACACTCTGTATCATCAAGGTGTATATTGTATCCTTCGTCGGTGTCTCACCCATGAAGAAGTGGAAATCGTGCTTAACGATTGCCACACTAGATCATGTGGCGGTCATTTGTCTGGTTTGGAAACAACCCAAAATATTCTACGAGCCAGTTACTTTTGGCTGACATTAATCAAATATTGTGTTGAATTGGTCAAGAAGTGCCACCCATGTCATATCTTCTCTAAGAAGATGAGGGCACACCTCGCTCCCATGTTTCCCATCATCACAGTTGGTCCCTTCACCAAGTGGGGGATTGATTATGCTACATGAAACCCTCCTTCCGCAAGGGGGAACTATTATATCATCGTAGCAGTAGACTACTTCACGAAGTGGGTTGAAGATATGTCAACATTTAAAGATGATGGCAAGACCTCTGCTCTCTTTTTTTTTAACCAGATAATAGCAAGGTTTGGCGTCCCGAGAGAGATTATCACTGACCATGGAAGTCACTTTCAGAACAAAATGATGTCTGATTTAACATCAAATCTTGGTTTGAGGCTAGAACATTCATCACCCTACTACCCACAAGCAAATGGTCAGGTCAAAGCTGTGAATAAATCCCTTAAGACTATTTTACAGCGAATGATCAATTCAGCCAGGTCAAATTGGCATTTGATGTTGTACTCGACATTATGGGCTTACTGAACATCTGTTAAGACTGCAACCGATTTCTCACCTTTTCAACTCATTTATGGGCTGGAAGAAGTCTTGCCTATAGAGTGATAGATCCCCTCTCTAAAGTTTGCAGTATAGTTATTTCCAGACACTTCACTGCTTGAAGAGTGTTTATTATATCTTGAGCATCTCGATGAGTAGTGTCGAGATGTAGCCTTGGATAATGAGGCTCACAAAAAAAAAATTCAAGTGTCAGTGTGATCGGTCCATCCGTCCTCGGATTTTCTCTGAAGGTGACCTTTTCCTAGTCTATGACCAAGATAAGGACCCCCTTGGGGAAGGCAAGTTCAAACCCATGTGGTTCATACCTTTCATCGTGAACGAGGTTCTAAAGAAGGGTTCTTATCATCTGGTGGAATTTGAGGGAAATGATTTAGCGGAGCCTAGAAATGGGCTCTACCTCAAGAAGTATTACTCATAGGTGGGTCGCCTTGGGTGACTTCTTGTAACATATGTATAGTCGTATACATTTTCTTTTTAGTTTTTTTTATCTTTTTGGTTTTATGGACATGTCATTTTTTATGTCATATTTTTCACTATGGCAGATGTCAAGTGAATTAGAGGTGTTTTTTGGGTTTGTGAATGACGCTAGCCGGAACACTCGGAGGCTTGCTTCTGCATCTTGGGTGATTTTCACACCTTAGGGCCAATTTCTATCTTCATGAGGTATTTGTTTAGGTGACGCCACAAACAATGTCGCCGAATATAGCATAGTCTCAGAGTTGTTTTGTTACACTTTGTCGCATGGCATATATCACCTCTGGGTCTACTTAGATGCTCATCTGGTTGTGTATCATTTAAATGGGGTTTACTACGTTTACGATCCTACACTACATCGACAGTTCCTCATGGTATGTCTCTTAGAACGAAGCTTTGATTACATTACATATATCCATGTTCCTAGGATATTGAATCAAATCACATATACTCTAGCTAATCATGTATTAGATTGGCATATTTCACACATGTAAGAAAAAACACACAAATGCACATGTAAATACATTTGTAAAATAGATGTAATCCAAAAGACATAAAAGGATGAAAAATATCCATATATATATAAAAAAATATGAGAGTACATGGGTGGGCACAAGCACCTCAAAAATATGTCCAGTCAGAGTCACGAGGCTTATGCCCTAAAAAATATACAAAAAGTTCTCTCGGTATGTAAGTAGTCTAGCCTAGGTAAGGGCGGGGCTTGCTGGCCCTACCATAGTGAACAACGACATTTTCCAAATTGTGGAAGAGTTGGACCTTGGTCCGTGGCACCCCAACTACATGAGGTTGCATCGATGGTGTGAGATCTTTGATCTCCACCATAGGGACTATACGAGTGAGCGCGGTAAGGTTCCACTCTACCCGTCTCAATACTCTCTCAGCCTCTCCGTCTGGAGGCCCCCCTGCTGCTACTATTGGTCCGACAGCTCCAACTGGTCCTGCCTCTGGTCGAGGATGTCACCTAGTCCTCGAGAAGTCTGTTGGATGCACTGGTCCCACATCTGTACATAACATATACGTAAGTGTCAGATACTCTGGTATACAAAAAAAAATGATATATATAAAAAGACATAAAAATTAAATAACTTTGAAAAGAAAACTTACCCATCTCTCCTCACTCCGCTCTGGGAGGTACAGACATGTCAGGATCTCTATAAAAATTGGTCCCAGCATAGGGGTAGTCCTCTATCGCCAGAATCTGTCATGACCACCAGTCAAAAAACTTGTCATTGAAAGCCTCGATGGTCCTCCCTCCCCCCTATTGTGGAAACAATGTCTCCCATATGCATAGCACTGGGAGAGAGGCCTCATGCCCTCATATAGTCTCTCGAGGACTGAGATTGGGTACCCTCTCAAGGAAAAAGGAACAAAAAATGGTCCCAAACCCAAAGTTACGGTGCTTCCTTATTGAACACTCTGTTAGATGCCTCTTCATGCAATCTAGCATGGTGGTACTCCAGTCAAAAATCTGTGCATTTAAGCACTGTACCGCACAATGCATGTGCGCCCAGAAATCCTAATGTAAAGCTGTAGATCCAGTAATCTACCCAATAAGTAGAACTATCACTTTGAGTGATAGGTTGTTGATCTTATGTATAGGCACCTGAGAACCTACTTTCTCAGTACCAACCTCGCAATGGAGTCCAATCAACTCCTTGATGTTGTGCAGCCCGGGGGGAAAAGTACGCAAGTTGACTGGGTCCTCTCTCCTTGAGAGACCAGTTAGGAATTAAATATATTCAGTCATTGGAGTCAATGACTTCCCCTCAAGCATGAATGCCTCTTCTTCAAGAAGCCAATAATCTATCATTGTATTTAGCAACCTGGTTTGTGCCCTCATAAATGGACACTGGAAGAACTTTAACAACCCACATTGTGAAAAAAAAACAATAGTAGTAGGGTCTTCAGAGAGAAAAAAATAAATTTTCCTCATGCTCCATCTCTCTCCAATCCACGTACATCCTGCAAAATGACAAGTGGATGGAGAGTTAACTCTTGTTTTTTTATTTTTTCACTTAATTGAGGTTGTACGCAGGCTGTCTTGAGGAAAGTCACGTGTGAACATGGGAAATTTATCTTTTTCCCATGTGTACACATGGGATGTGCTTGGACAGCCCACGTACACACAGGGCCAACCCTTTTAAAGGTCAGTGCCCGCCCAAAAAAAATAAAATACAAAAATGAAAGATTAAAATGCAAGAGAGATTAGTGTGTAATTACTTAGTCCAAACAGAAGTTTGTTTCGTCCACTGAAGCTCATGGAATCAACTATTTGGGAAAAGAGTTTTTTTTTACTTTTGTTCAATTTTCAATTTACAATGGTGATAATGAGTTGTCGACTTTCTATTTATAGACTTTTTGGCCCCTTTTTGTCATTTTTTCTATCTTGAAAATCATTCAGTATGGTTCTTGAGTTTCTTGGGGGATGTTATGATACATGTTACTTTGGTTATTGGGAAGTTTTTCGATATTTGGGTCATTTTTAAAGGTCTTTTGGTAAAAAGTCATTTTTCCAACTTTGTGCATATAAGGTAGGATTCCACCACTAGTTGTTGCACCTTGTTGTCTTTTTCAATTTTCCATAGGATCGATCCCACCAAATTGCGACACAGAACCCTCACTCTTGCTCTAGAAGTGTCGTACTTTAGTGGTAGAGCTTACCTTCACATGGATGCCCTAAGTAGATCCTGGTTGCATTTTGGTTTCCATGTCGTCACTAATGATTATAGGCTTGGGAGTCCTTATTAGTTTTTCTTGATTACGAGTTTGAGCCTCATTTGCATGATTCATTATCACTCTTGACCTCACCCTTGGGACTTCCAAAACACAACAGGTCTTCTTTTAAGCCCTTTTCAGACCCTCTAAACATGAAAAGATTTCCGAGCAATCTTGTTTCCCTTCACGCTCACTAAACTAAAATTTGAAGGCACATCTGTCGGGCGATAGTTTACCCCTTTTTCAGTTTGGATGGTCAAAATTGTGAACAAAGGTATAGTCTAGGAGCCTTGGTTCTCTAGAAGAGTACTATGAGGTATAATTCTACCCATTTTTTGGGCCTGAGGGACTAAATATACGAAAAAGGAACCCCCACGGAGTCTATAGTTAAGCTATTTTCAGACTCCCTAAAAGTGAAAAGATGGTTGAGTGACCTTGTTTCTTCACACTCAATAATTGGTCCATAAGAATATCCCTTACGGAGTCCATAGTTAAGCTCTTTTAAGACTCCTTAAATATGAAAATATTGTCGAGTGATCTTGTCTTTGTCACACTCGTTAAACTAATTTTGAATAGACGTTTGTTTGGTGCTAGTTTATCCCTTTTTTGAGATGACTAGCCTACCTTCAAAAAAGGTACCCTAGTGGAGTATTATTTTACATTTTTTCAGACTCTCTAAACATGAAAAACCATCGAGATTACCTTCTCTGGGCTTGCTAAAATTACATCGAAGGGTGTTATCATTGTGTCTTATTAATTGCATTTGCATTCCTGCGTCTTTGGCCTAATGCAGGCTCCATGTTGCTCTCAACTAAACCATCTGAAGCATGCCTTATACGCAAGCCTTGTAGCACTTTTCCTCTGTGTCTTGACACCTTGACCCATGGAGTATTTTTCCCGAGTGTCCTTTTCTTGCATATGTCCCCTTGCTCTGAGCATCAAAGTGTTCCTTGTTCTTGGAACTAGTATGTCTATGACACTCGATCCTCCTTTATAACATAGCATTCTTTATTCTTTTTCAAGCTTCCCAAAATTATTGAAAAAGACAAAAAAATCAAATATACCCCAAAAAGAGGAGGGGAAAAGTATTTTCTTTTTGTTTACAACACAATGAGTCACCCTTGGACAAAGCACATCCTTTTGTTTGTTCATCAATCCCTAGGATTCAATATGACCTTAGGAAGTTGTTCTCACTACAAAGAGCTATGTCCTCCTCTGTTTGGTTACCCTTCCAAAGATATGGAGAGTTCGCATTGCCTCTTGCATAGTGAACTTATGTCAATGCCATGTTGCCTGAGTCTCATCTTTTGTCATGATTTCATCCAAGGGAAGTCTTACTAAACTTGAGTTGTCCCTTCTACAGTTTGTCTCTTGTCCTCATTCCCGGCCAGCCCAAAAGACCAATCAAGTCCTTGTTCAAAATCAATGAAGTTCTCTGCACTGATCGCCAAGATCCTCTTTTCTATTCCCGACAAGCCGTCGAAGACCTTTGGGTAGTGAATTTATAGACTGATATTACACTCCTACCTGAGTTTTGAATATTTTGAAGTTGTTTCTTGAGCTCTGAAGACCTCATCTCCAGCCATCAGGTGTCATTGGCTTCTTGAAGATGGATACCATACATGTATATATTTTGATTTTGAGATGTAGATCCATTGCGCACTGCTTGCGGATACACTTTATATAGTTATATGACATGGATCTGCAGTGTATTTGATTGGCAACCATGATTTTATTTCATCCTGAGCATGGGTATGCCCGCCTCGGTGAGACAAATTGTTATTTTTTGCAAATGGTACCTCTTGAACTTTGGTTCCTGAGCTCACTCACTTCGTACATCGATGAATATTTGTAATGTATTTCATCCATCAGATGCTCCTCTAACCTCAAACATTAGGGGGCATTTTTTATAACCCTAAATTGCACCATACATGCATACTTGGCATCAGGCCATCTAACTTTCTATCTTTTCCAAGCCATCACTAAACAAGCTCTTCAAAAAACCATTTCTTTGAAGGTGTGCATGCCCTTCACCACTAATGCCTGTGTACACATGTCTGCTACCCCACTACATCCTGCATACACTCACATAATTGAAAAATGGAAAATTGCATAGGATATTGGTTTCCGGATCATTACTTAACCGTTTGACTACCTATAGCCAGTCACCCCAACCGTTACTATCTCTTCTGGCCTATAAAAGAAGGGGTTGGGGTACCATTGCAAGGGGAAGAATGAGAACATAGAAACTCTTCCCATTTCCATATTCCCCCTTTTCCCTAATATTCGGCAACCACATTGTGAGTTTGAGCCAGAATTCCCTTTTTCTCCATTGCAAGCCCTTGTCATTCCCCTAGAGAGAACAGAAGAGGAGAAGGAGACGTGGAAGAAGTTGGTGCATTGTAAAGAGGAGCCCAGGACCAATTTCGCGCAGTGTTGGTCTCATATTGTAAGTGACTTATGTGAGATTAATATAAAGAAGTACTTTTTCCATCCCACCAAATGATGTCTTAAACTTATATGATTTGTTTACATTTCTTGTTTATGATGTCTAACCCACTAATCCATATGTAGAATGCATGTTTGTAGTTTCTTGTTTGTCTTTTGATGAATGCAGGTCAGCCTTGGGAGGAGATTTGCAATCAGGAAACAACCAAGCACAAAGGGATCGACATCGGATGCAGAGTTTAATGTATGCCTACTGGATCCCTACACTTTGTATTTTATGTATGATTGTGGCGTAATGTCGGGATAGTTGATATAAAGTAGGAGACTTTAGACGGTTAGCTCTGCGTACACTTTAGAACCTTGGTGTAGTTAATAGAGGGGTTTTCCCACTATAGCACTATTATAATGACCAGGTTCCTCAACTTTATCAACATAACCCACACCTTAATTTTTTATTATACCCCTCCTATGTTGCCTTACAATCCTATTCTAATCTACAACCCAGACGCTCTCCTCAATGATCCCATCAAATCAACTTTTGATTCTCTGCTTTTCTTCAATATGGACATGCTTAACAATGCACGCATCATGATATTAATTCTTCACTCTCTTGTTCTCCCAAATATTCTTCTTTTCACCTTCAAATCCCTTCAACCCCTTTGCTCTCATTCAAAGATCCTATCCCTGCTACTAATCACTGTGATTTGGTTTCCAATAGTGACACCCAACCAAAACTAAAAAATGAAAATTTTAAACTAGATGGGTCACCTAACCCTCACCCTAATAATGAAATGTTTAATCCTCCCACTTCCTTCAAACTTAACGAAAACACGTCTCAGGAACCCCTCGATCCCTTGTCCCTTTCTCAACCTTCTTCTAATCCTCTTCAAATTATTCCTTCCCTCCACTCTTTTTCCTCTGCCCTGCCTCCGACTGTCATTAATTTATCCTCATGTGAGCTGGACGCCCCCACTATTCAATTTCTTGAAAAAGGATTCCATTTTTCCATTGTCCCTAAATTCCTTTGTGTTGAGGAAATTATTTGTTCCATTGAATCAATTACCCCCAATCTCCAACCACATGAAGCTGAAGAAATTAGATAAGAGTGTGTTTGTATCCTTCGACACTCCAAGCCTCCTAGACCCAACTTATCTAAGGAAAAACTATATTCTATTCGTTGCAACTTGCCTCAACGATAATCCCAACATCATTATTCTTAAAGACGATAAAGGAAATGCAACAATCATCATGAATTCCTTGGACTATGATAAAAAAATGTTTGACCTCTTGTCTTCCCCAAATTATCAACCTATAACTACAAAACCAGTCAACAACATAACCAAATTAGTCACCAAAGCCATTAAATATTCTTCTTTGTACCCTAATATCCAAAATCCTCTTAATCCTCATAACCCCCGAACCCCCAGGATCTATGGAAATCCAAAAATTCATAAAAAGGACATTCCTCCCAGACCCATTGTCCGTTACATAGGTGCTCCCACTCATTCCTTAGATTGCTTCTTGGCTAGTAAACTTCAAAACTTCGTAGGCACTGCCTCCTCTTTCATTAAATATTCTGTCGATTTTAACCAAAAATACTCATATTTTACACCTTTCTGATCAAGACATCATGGTCAAATTTGATGTTGTGTCCTTATTCACCAAAATTCTTTTTAATGAAGCCCCAAACTTAATTTCCAAAATCATAGACCGTGAAACTCCTAATCTCATTGAAATTTTCCCCTCCTCCATTTTTTCACCTTTAAAGGCATTTGCTATGAACAAACTAAAGGTACATCCATGGGTTCCTCCTTATCTCTCGTAGTAGCCAATATCTTTATGGGATACTTGGAGACTTTATCCCTATAAAAATATCATCTCAAACCCAAATGATGGTACAGGTTTGTAGATGACACCTTTGTCATTTGGCCCCATGGTCATTCTACTTTAACATGTTTTTTCAACCATCTCAACAACATCTCTCCTCATATCCAATTTACTATGGAAACTGAATTCGATAACTCTATCCCTTTCCTCAAAGTTATTATATCACGTCTTCCTGATGAGTCCTTGACACATCAAGTGTTTAGGAAGAAAACCCATAGGGATCGATACCTTCATGCTATTTCCCACCATCAACCCTCCCAAAAGGTGGGTGGTCTTAAAACTTTAATTACTTGGGCCAACCACATTTCTTCCCCCCAATTTCTTTAAAAATAAAAGTCCCACCTTACTAAATCCTTTTTGGCCAATGGGTACTCTCGCTCTCAAATCAACAAAGCCTTCCACTCATCTTGCAACCCGCCTCAGAAAAATTCTTCCCCTTCCTCTCCTCCCTGTGGTCTCATCTCTCTTGCTTACATCCAAGGTACCACTTATTGATTAAGGTTGGTTGTCATTGATGTCAACCCTTGAAGAAATCTTGGTATCACAAAGGTTTGGGTAATGGACCCAAGTTTGTTTGTTGTAAATATGACTCATTATTTTCTTGTCATGGATGAACTCCAAAGTAGACCCCTTATGGTGAAAGCCCTCA
>JZKD02S0334545.1:0-19269 GCA_000966675.3 Picea glauca
AGTAATTAAAGTTTAAGAACACATGCCTTTTAGGAGGGATGATGGTGGGAAAGGGAATGAAGATATTGATTCATATGTGTTTTCTTCCTAAACACTTGATCTATCAAGGACCCATCAGGAAGATGTGAGATAAGAATGTCGAGGAAATGGATAGAGTTACCAAATTTAGTTTCCATATTAAATTGGATATGAGGGGAGATGTTGTTGAGATGGTTGAAAAAATATGTTAAAGTAGAAAGTCCATGGGGCAAAATGACAAATTTTCCATCTACAAACCTGTGCCAACATTTGGGTTTGAGATGATAGATTTATAGGGCTAAAGTCTCAAAGTATTCCATAAATATATTGCCTACTACAAGAGATAAGGAGGAACCCATGGAAGTACCTTTAGTTTGTTCATAACAAACTCCTTTGAAGGTGAAAAAGGTGGAGGAGAGGAAAATTTGAATGAGATTAAGGGTTTCAAGGTATACAAGTTTGGAAATTAAGTTCAGGGCTTCATGAACAAGAATTTTGGTGAATAAAGACACAACATCTAAGTTGACCATGATGTCTTGATCAGAAAGGTGTAAAATATGTGTTTTTTGGATAAAATGGGTGGACTATTTAATGAAAAGAGGAGGTGGTGCCTACAAAGTTTTGAAGTTTACTGGCCAAGAAGTGGGCGAAGGCATGAGTGGGAGCACCTATGGAACTAACAATGGGTCTGGGAAGAATGCATTTTTTATGAACTTTTGGTTGTCCATAGATCCTGGGGGTTCGGGGGTTATGAGGAATAAGATGTTTTTGGATATTAGGGTCCAAAGAAGAAGATTTAATGGATTTGGTGACTAAGTCGGTTATGGTGTTGATCGAGTTTTTAGCTAGAGTTTTATAATCTAGGGAAGACAAGAGGTTAAGTATTTTTTTATCATAGTCCAAGGAATTCATGATCATTATGGCATTGCCTTCATCGGATTTAACAAAAATGATGTTGGGGTTATCATTGAGGCAACGAATAGAATGGAGTTGTTATGTATATAAGTTGGGTCTAGGAGGCTTCCTTATATAATTTCTTTGACTTCATGTGGTTGGATATTGGGAGTAATGGATTTAATGGAACAAATAATTTCCTCAAGATGAAGGAATTTAGGGACAACTACAAAATTGAATCCTTTTTCAAGAACTTGAATAGTGGGGGAGTCTAGCTCACACGAGGATAAATTAATGATAGTCGGAGCAGAAACGTTTGGAGGGCAGGAAAAATTTGAAGAGAATTAGAAAAAGGTTGAGAAAGGGACAAGGGATCGAGGATTTCCAAAGAAGTGTCTTGGTTAATTTTGGAGGAAGTGGGAGACAAAAGTGTTTCATTATTAGGGTTAAGTGACCCATCCAGTTTAAAATTTTTATTTTTTAGTATTGGTTGGGTGTCACTATTGGAAACCAAACCGCAGTGATTAGTAGTAGGTATAGGATCTTTGAATGAGAGCGAAGGGGTTGAAGGGATTTGAATGTGAAAAGAAGAATATTTGGGAGAACAAGAGAGAGAAGAAGGAATATCATGATGCGTGCATTGTTGAGCACATCCATATTGAAGAGAAGCATAGAATCGAAGGTTGATTTGAGTGGAGCATTGAGGAGAGCGTCCTAGTTGCAAACTAGAAGAGTATTGCAAGCCAACAAAGGAGGGGGGTAAGAACAAATTAAGGTGTGGGTTATGTTTATGAAGTTGAGGAACCTGGTTGTTAGTTTCTAACGTAGACAGGGAAGTGGCGAAAGGTGAGAAAAGGTTGGAAGAAGGGATATTTAGGGTGTGAGATTGTATGGAGTTTGAAGGGGGGGAGGATTTGATAGCAACTAGGGGGTAGGATGAATCCTCATTATAGATATAATATAAGGAGATGTTGGGATTCACAAATGATGAGACAAGATAAGGGAGAGATAGGTTTGTAGTAAGATAAGGTCTACACGTAAACCTAGGTCTCCCTTATCGTTTCTCCTCCTCTGCAAATCCCATCCTCTCCTCATCTTCTCTCCATAATGAGGATTCTCCCTAACCCCCATTTTCTATCATTTCCTCCACCCCTTCAAACTCCATACAGTATCATGCCATAAATCTTCCTTCTACCAACATTTTCTTGCCTTTCACCACTTCCCCATTTGCGTTAGAAACTAACGACCAGGTTCCTCAACTTGATAAACATAAACCACACCTTAATTTGTTCTTATCCCCCTCCTATGTTGGATTACAATCCTATTTTTTATAACCCTAAATTACACTAGACATGCATACCTGGCATCAGGCCATCTAACTTGTTATCTTCTCCAAGCCATCACTAAACAATATCTTCAAAAAACATTGCTTTGAAGGTGTACGTTCCCTACACCACTACTGCTCATGTACACACACCTGTTTCCCCACTACACCCCACGTACACTCACAAAATATTGTGAAAAATGGAAAATTGCATAGGATACTGGTTTTCGGGCCATTACTTAACTGTTTGACTACCCAGAGCCAGTCACCCCAACCATTACTATCTCTTCTAGCCTATAAAAGAAGGGGTTGGGGTCCCATTGCAAGGGGAAGCACGAGAGCATAGAAACTCTGCCTATTTCCATATTCCTCCTTTTCCCCAATATTCGTAAACCACATTGTGAGTTTGAGCCAGAATTCCCTTTTTCTCCATTGCAAGCCCTTGCCATTCCCCTAGAGAGAACTGAAGAGGAGAAGGAGACATGGAAGAAGTTGGTGCATTGTAAAGAGGATCCTAGGACCGAGTTCGAGGAGCAATGTCAATGTCATATTGTAAGTGACTTATGTGAGATTAATAAAAAGTATTTTTTCCGTCCCGCCAAATGACATCTTAAACTTATATGATTTGTTTATATTTCTTGTTTATGATGTCTAACCCACTAATCCATATGTAAAATGAATGCTTGTAGTTTCTTGTTTGTCTTTTGATGAATGCAGGTCAGCCTTGGGAGTATATTTGCAGTTGGGAAACAACCAAGTGCAAAGGGACCGACACCATACAGAGAGTTTAAGGTATGCCTATCAGATCCCTACACTTTGTCTTTTATGTATGATTATGGGGTAATGTCGGGATAGTTGATAAAAAGTAGGAGACTTTAGATGATTAGCTATGCCTACACTTTAGAACCCTGATGTAGTCCGTAGAGGGGTTTTCCCTCTATAGCAAAATTGGCGACCATACTAGGGATGCCTCTAGGGTATTTGGGGATATTTCTTTTTGGGTGTTTTGAATCTATTTATTCATTGTTTTATGAGTTTCTGTAAGCTTCTGTGTCTTTAAGGGATTCTAGTATTCCATACCAGTACTTCCCGCCTATGTTGGACTGTTGGTTTTCATTTTTTTGAGGGTTTACATAGGTGCACGTGGCTTGCAGTGGGCCTACACGTGTGCATACTCACCCTGCCCTTGGACAACCCACGTACATACGCTAGCTGTTGAAGTGTCAATAGCCTGCCTGTTGATAATTTTTTTGTAAAAAGAAGAGGTAGTCATCCTCTTCCCTGTCAGGAGTCAAACTTCTCAGGGGTTTTCTTGATCTAGTCCTAGTCTCTATTATAGTAGTCTGTAGCCTAGGTCCGACTTTAGTTTATCTTTCATTTGACCAAAGATTTCTTGTGTTTTCTTTAATAGGGTTTTTAGACAAGTTGGTGAGTCTGCTTTGATTTGCCTGATTGGTATTGTTAGTGACTCCCCGTGATTAGGAAAAAATCCATTTCTTGGTTCTGTCTTGTCGTCATTTTTCCCTTTCTCGCTTCAAAATAAAATAAAAGAATTCATTTTCAAATTTCTTGTTTTGAAGCATAAAACAATAAAAAAAATATCTTTCATTTCTTTGTTTGGTAAAGTAGTTTAGGTTAGTTATTTCATTTACCAAGGAAAAATAATTTTTTCTTAAGTTCTTTACTTGAATGCTTAGGAAATTACGTAGCTCATAGTCGGGAGATTTTTTCTTTTCAAAGATCCGAGAAAAGTAGTTACAAAAATTTTGGTGAAAGAGTTTAAATAGGAAAATCTTTATTTGTGAAGAAAGAAGTAGTTTGTTTTCACTTTCATCTTATTCTCTTCTCTTTCATCTCTTGAGAACATCATTGGTTTCATTTTCATTCCTTTTGACTTAAGAAAACCACTAAAATTAACACTTAATTAAAAGTTACTAGACTTTGTGTTTGTAGGGTCCATCAATTTAGTCTAGGCTAGAGCCTTGATTTAGGATTGGAGAGGAAACTCTCCAAGGCTAAAAAAACAAACACAAAAGTATGTGCTAGGGAGTGCTTGAAATTCCTGTAACTGTGAAAGTTATCCGGGACCCCCCTCTAACATAGGGGCTAAACACGAGGTCACGTGAATAAAGGTAGTGGATATAAACCCTCCAAAGATGGACCAAGCATAGTGGGGAACACATATAGAGGGATTATCTTTGGATTCCATTGATCACATTTACCACGGAGCTTCGTGGGTCTCGAATCCATTTGAGGTCCTCAGTCGTCTTTGAGAAAACTTTCTTTCGATACCTTTGATAGGTTTTGGGCTTGATACCCTGCTCATTATGGTCCACTAGACTGTCGACTATACCCACCTAGTGACTATTCACGTGGTGGAAACCTAGTTTCATTTATCTTAGTGACTTACACAGGTGACTGTGGGGGTATACCGCAGTACCTAGGGAAGACATAAGGACATGATTTGTAGAGTATACCCAGGGGGTGCTTCCATATTTGATTTTCACTTGCACCGGTAAGTTGATCTAGTGTTGGCTATTGTAACTGTTCTTCCAACTAGCTAGTTATCTGCTTGTATTATCTCATAGGAACGGTTTTCTAGTGTGTGTTGGTTCTGAAATGATTATATAAAGCCCTAGTGTGTCATTGATCTTCTCACACAGTGGAGTATTAAGAGTTGCGCCAGTCTTAAAGGATTTTGGGCCTACCGCTGGTTGATCTCGAGCCACCCCCGCCATCGCTAAGGAAAAAACTAGACCAACAAGGGTATTTCGAGGTGACCAGGTTATAAGAAACTATGCCCGACTCATCTCCGAGAGGAGAACATTTGATTTTGGAAAAACCAAACATTTCTGACCTCGGAGCGGAAGCTCTTGGTCCGTATAAACCTCCAATCATTGATCTATCAATGCCCATCATCATACAGGTTCAACCTTACGAGCGTCAGGTAGTGTCACAAGAAGAAATGGAAACAAATGTTGCTACTTCTTC
Organism: Picea glauca; assembly: GCA_000966675.3. Lineage (NCBI taxonomy): Eukaryota > Viridiplantae > Streptophyta > Pinopsida > Pinales > Pinaceae > Picea > Picea glauca. Next base: position 5,228 of record JZKD02S0334545.1, read on the forward strand.
AAGGAATACTCATATTTCCTCTACGACTGTCACTACAGGGAGTGTTCCGCCTCCTAACAATCCATCGTCGATCTAAGCCACTATGGTCTTGAATGCCTCTACCTCGGGCAATGGTCTGATTCCGTCTATGGTGGTGATCACTACTCCTTTCACCCAGAGTGCGACAGGCCCTCCATTCTCATATGGGATTCCTAGCTTCGGTACGAGTATTGTACTTTCCTACTCCACTCTACAGACTTTAGGTCTCGAGGCAGGGAGCTCCAACGCTCCTCTACAAGGATCTATGGGGGGAACTTCAACTCCCTATAATGATTTCCCTTACAGAGGGGGTCATATACCTCCTTCATCCCCTTCGCTCAGCGGTGCTCACCAGCATTCCACCGGGCCGAACGTAAACTACAGTTCATTTGGAGTAGGGAGTCAAGGACTACCTTCTTATAGCATGACGGTAGGTTCAACACTGTTCTATTTGTTCGACGCATTTGGTAACAACACTTTCTCGTCAGCTGTCATCTCGGTTGGGGGAAACCTCGGTTATGGACAACAAAATCATTTACAGGGTGTTATTCCTGCACAGGGGGGAAACTTAGGAATTCCTTCCTCACAAGGACCTTGGAATCCATGGTAGGGATCAGTTCCTTTGTCAAGTATGCCAATCAGGGGCATCCCCTTCCATAGCCAATGGAACTTCAGGCAAGGCTCAACACCTATGCTCGTCGTATCGGCAGGGGGAAACCCTTCCCAAAATCCTTGGAATGTGACACAAGCCCAACCCTTTATTTCCTACTACGAGAATTAGTAGATGACATTTCAAAAAGTGCATAATATGTATGTTGGTCACAACCATGGTTATTACCAAAACCCTAGCCAACAACCTAACTTTTCCTGGCAACCTGGTGCCAACCAAACTCCAGGATCCTTTTTCCCTGGTTATAATCAACAACCCAAATTACCGTTTCTGGCAACTCTGCACTTGCCAGACTTGACAAGTTTATTAAATGACCCCATCTATCATGATCCACGTTGGCCTCTTATGTCTACCAAGTTGCCTTTGGACATCCCAAAGTTCGAGGCCAAGCCTAACAAATATCCAGGCGATCATGTGACTACCTACCATCTATGGTGCTCATCCAATGCATTGAGAGATGACTCCATCCAGTTGCGTTTGTTTCAATGCACTCTCATCGAGAGTGTTGTGAAATGTTACTTCAATCTTGACCGCTCAAGATACTCTTCCTTCGGCAAATTGGCAATGGCTTTCTTAAACCATTTCCAATTACCTGTGAGATACGACACTGACACCAAATTTTTGACCAACTTTGAGCAGCCAAAAGTAGAAAATATCTCTGATCACATCCGAGAATGGAGACACTGGAAGAGTTTGATAAAAGTACCAATCCCACCAACATTCCTTATTGAGTCGTTCCTTAAGTATTTGGCACCTCAGTTATTTAAAGACGTCGCAACCTCGGGGGTCTTTTAAGAAGAAGAAGCGATAATGAGAGCTCAACAGATAGAGATGATTTACTCTCAGTTTGGTTTACTTTACGAAGTTTTTCTAGATGCACCAAGGTCGATACTTGACAAGACCAGACAGAGGTCTGGGCCACATGTCGATGGTATTGTCGGTTCAGTGCAAAAAAAGCCTGTTGATCAGCTGTCAAATCAATTGAAAAAATTGTCGATACAACAAACAACGGTCAGCCAAACCACTGGTCCAGTTGTTTTCCCTACCCAAAAATTGGATGTACACAGTGTGAAATTGACAAACTCAAAGGCCACCCAGTAGCCTGATAGAAAGAAGAAACAACAAAAGAAGGGTAAGGGGGATAAGAAACCTACCGATAATGTTGGTGGGGGAAACACTGAAAAGAATAAGTCTAAGTATACATTTAATATTTGCAAGGAAGACCATCCGAATCACCAGTTCCCTCGGCTTGCAGAGGCCCAGAAGCTATTGGCACAACAACAACCTACTGTGTTAATGAATCCATTTCCACATGGGAAAAATCTAACTCAAGACTCTTTGAGTGTGGAAGGGGGTAGTCAGGGACCCCCTCCTTCTTCAAGTAATCCTGTGTCCGCGAATGTGTATATGATGAAAGGTAGCATTGACATAACAACTAGGACACACGACTACGAAATTACAAACACCTCTGAGAAGGGTAAAGAAACCTAAAACCCACATCTTCCTCTCCATATTGAGAAGACATTGGGAGAAACAATGACACGCATACCGAAAGGAGAATTCAAGAAAGATTCCCACAACCCAAACGCAAGGGCCACCCAAAACTACTCTATGGTGGAGGATTTGTCACAAACCCCTTGTGCAATGTCTTCTTTGGAAGTCCTCCAGAGTTTCCCTTCCTAGAGAAAGGCTCTGTTAGTTTCCTTAGGATCCACTGAGACTTGTAAACTAGGAACGATCATGCTTGATACAACTAACTTAGAACCTTGTCTTCCTTACCACGTGACGTTTCAGATAGTAGTGGCTTACACCACGAATTTTTTTACTTGAAACATATTTTACACAATGGTTGATGAGGGTGCCTCGACATGTGTGATGTCTTTGACATGTTGGAAGGCCATTGGCCAACCCGTTTTGTCTTCGTCACATACTCTTCTTATTTCTTTTGACGTTCATTCATTCCAACCACATGGAATCATCCCCTCTTTCCCCGTGTAGTTAGGGGGGAATACCGTTTGCATCAAGGTTGAAGTGGTCGATGTGTCTCTCGACTACAATCTCTTGTTAGGAAGGAGTGTGACCTACGCTATGCAAGCAATGGTCATGGTAGTTTCCTGGGTCTTGTTGTTTCCATACGAAGGTCGGATCGTGTCCATTGATCAATTATCCTTCTCCTGTCATGACCCTTCATCGGTGGTATCCACCGTCCCGATGATTGACAACCCTCAGCCTGGAATCAATAACATAGGGGTTGGTTTGTGCCCACCTTTGATGGGTAACTTCGATTAGCCACCTTCAACTAACAATGTTCACTACATATTGGTTGTCCCCAACCAGCCTAGGGTTGAAATCTTTTAAATCTCCTCATTTTGCATGACTTACTTTAACTATATGTGGACTCTTCCTTCCCCATCATCCCTAATGGAAGGGACAAGGAACCATGGCATGGCCATGCCTTTGTCTGCAAAAGAAGTTGTGTACTCTATAGTTCATAAAGCTTCCACTGACCCTGGCCCAACTCCCACACAGAAGTTGGATCTGGTTCTCGAGCCTACATGGGCTCAAGGTTCCCTCACTGATACTGATTCTTTAGACTTAGTATTTCCCTCAAACGAGGTGATTATTGAGGCAATGACTAGTTCGGACAGACCCTGGGATGATCTTCATCGCAGATCTTACTTCCTCCTAGAGTTAAGAAAAATTGAAGAAGGTGAATTCACTCTGACTATGACTAGAGATAAGGCTTGTCCTATCAATCCTTTGGCTACGCACGTTGTTTATGCTGAAGGAAATATGGAAACCATTGATCAAACGATACCTATTGATATCTCCAGAATCCCTCACGTCATGGAGAATATCTTCGTCGGAGCAGACTGCTCCCCCGAAGATATTCAAATCCACACAGATTTATTTAAATAATTCTGGGACGTGTTTTCATGGTCTTACGGGGAAATTCCAGGCATAGATCCAAGAATCGTCGAACATGAAATCATGGCATATCTTGATGCTAAGTCGGCTCGGTAGAATATTCATCCATTCAATCCTAGGAAAGAAACAACTATTAAGGCTGAAGTAGAAAAACTACTCCAAGCTGGTTTCATCCACCTTGTCCAATTGACTCAATGGGTGTCAAATCCCATTCTAGTAAACAAAAAACAGGGTACAATTCATGTATGTACAGACTTCCATGATTTAAACAAGGCTTGTCCAAAGGATAATTTACCCACACCATTTATTGACCAAATAGTCGATGAATGCACAGGTTGCGAGGCCTTTTCTTTCATAGATGGATTTTCAAGATACAACAGATACAAATCAAGCCCAAAGACCAACACAAAACTGATTTCATCTGTCTGTCGGGTACATTCACTTACCTTTTGGTCTGAAAAGTGTCGGAGCTACATTTCATCGGGCCATGTATTTTTCTTTCCATGATATCAAACACATATTCGAGGCTTATCTCGATGATTTAGCATCATGATCTCACAAGAGAGATGATCATCTCGCACACCTCCGACTTATCTTTGAGTGATGTCGCTACTACTGGATCCAATTGAATCCAAGCAAATGCAAATTTTGTGTAACATCGCGTCGTCTGTTAGGTTTCATAATTTCAACAACAGGGATCATGGTCGATCCTCTAAAGGTTGGGGCGATAGTTCAATTACCTCCCTCGTGCACAATCCCTCAGCTTCAGAGACTACAAGTAAAGGCAAACTTTTTACGGTGTTTCATCGTGAAATATGCCGAGATCACAAAGGGTTTTATGTGTTTACTGAAGAAAGACATTCCTTTTCATTGGGACGAAGCCACTCAGCACTCTTTCAAAGCGTTGAAATGCGCCCTCACATCTACCCCTCTGATTCAACCACCCAATTATAATAAAGATTTCTTATTGTACTTGGCCATTGCGGAGTCGACCATCGGTATGGTATTGATTCAGAAGGATGATTTTCTCTCAGAATATGTGATTTATTACCTGAGTTGAGGCTTGGTTGGACCAGAACTCAATTATTCCCACATTAAAAAACTTGTGTTGGCAATAGTTCATGCTATCCAACAGTTATGTCATTACATCTTGTTTCACAAGACCACCGTCATTGTTGTTGTGAATCCATTTCAATACGTGTTGACACCATGTGTGATCGATGAAAATATCAGTATATGGATATTTATCCTCCAGGAATTTGACTTGGATTTTGTTTCAGAGAAGTCCAAAAAGTCATTGGTCTTTGCGGAACTCATCTCAGAACTTCTGGTCGAATTAAGAGATGTTATACCTAAGGAGTCTCCTATCAAAGGAGACATGTTTTTGATCGCGTCTTCAGACCACTGGTACGGATATATATTAGTCTATCTTCAGACTTTGAAGTTCCCTACCTCTTCTTCTCGTGATGAGAATCACCATATACGCCATGAGGCCAAAAACTATCTCATACTTGAGGACACTCTGTATCATCAAGGTGTATATTGTATCCTTCGTCGGTGTCTCACCCATGAAGAAGTGGAAATCGTGCTTAACGATTGCCACACTAGATCATGTGGCGGTCATTTGTCTGGTTTGGAAACAACCCAAAATATTCTACGAGCCAGTTACTTTTGGCTGACATTAATCAAATATTGTGTTGAATTGGTCAAGAAGTGCCACCCATGTCATATCTTCTCTAAGAAGATGAGGGCACACCTCGCTCCCATGTTTCCCATCATCACAGTTGGTCCCTTCACCAAGTGGGGGATTGATTATGCTACATGAAACCCTCCTTCCGCAAGGGGGAACTATTATATCATCGTAGCAGTAGACTACTTCACGAAGTGGGTTGAAGATATGTCAACATTTAAAGATGATGGCAAGACCTCTGCTCTCTTTTTTTTTAACCAGATAATAGCAAGGTTTGGCGTCCCGAGAGAGATTATCACTGACCATGGAAGTCACTTTCAGAACAAAATGATGTCTGATTTAACATCAAATCTTGGTTTGAGGCTAGAACATTCATCACCCTACTACCCACAAGCAAATGGTCAGGTCAAAGCTGTGAATAAATCCCTTAAGACTATTTTACAGCGAATGATCAATTCAGCCAGGTCAAATTGGCATTTGATGTTGTACTCGACATTATGGGCTTACTGAACATCTGTTAAGACTGCAACCGATTTCTCACCTTTTCAACTCATTTATGGGCTGGAAGAAGTCTTGCCTATAGAGTGATAGATCCCCTCTCTAAAGTTTGCAGTATAGTTATTTCCAGACACTTCACTGCTTGAAGAGTGTTTATTATATCTTGAGCATCTCGATGAGTAGTGTCGAGATGTAGCCTTGGATAATGAGGCTCACAAAAAAAAAATTCAAGTGTCAGTGTGATCGGTCCATCCGTCCTCGGATTTTCTCTGAAGGTGACCTTTTCCTAGTCTATGACCAAGATAAGGACCCCCTTGGGGAAGGCAAGTTCAAACCCATGTGGTTCATACCTTTCATCGTGAACGAGGTTCTAAAGAAGGGTTCTTATCATCTGGTGGAATTTGAGGGAAATGATTTAGCGGAGCCTAGAAATGGGCTCTACCTCAAGAAGTATTACTCATAGGTGGGTCGCCTTGGGTGACTTCTTGTAACATATGTATAGTCGTATACATTTTCTTTTTAGTTTTTTTTATCTTTTTGGTTTTATGGACATGTCATTTTTTATGTCATATTTTTCACTATGGCAGATGTCAAGTGAATTAGAGGTGTTTTTTGGGTTTGTGAATGACGCTAGCCGGAACACTCGGAGGCTTGCTTCTGCATCTTGGGTGATTTTCACACCTTAGGGCCAATTTCTATCTTCATGAGGTATTTGTTTAGGTGACGCCACAAACAATGTCGCCGAATATAGCATAGTCTCAGAGTTGTTTTGTTACACTTTGTCGCATGGCATATATCACCTCTGGGTCTACTTAGATGCTCATCTGGTTGTGTATCATTTAAATGGGGTTTACTACGTTTACGATCCTACACTACATCGACAGTTCCTCATGGTATGTCTCTTAGAACGAAGCTTTGATTACATTACATATATCCATGTTCCTAGGATATTGAATCAAATCACATATACTCTAGCTAATCATGTATTAGATTGGCATATTTCACACATGTAAGAAAAAACACACAAACGCACATGTAAATACATTTGTAAAATAGATGTAATCCTTAAGACATAAAAGGATGAAAAATATCCATATATATATATAAAAATATCAGAGTACATGGGTGGGCACAAGCATCTCAAAAATATGTCCAGTCAGAGTCACGAGGCTTATGCCCTAAAAAATATACAAAAAGTTCCTTCGGTATGTAAGTAGTCTAGCCTAGGTAAGGGCGGGGCTTGCTGGCCCTGCCATAGTGAACAACGACATTTGCCAAATTGTGGAAGAGTTGGACCTTGTTCCGTGGAACCCCAACTACATGAGGTTGCATCGACGGTGTGAGATCCTCGATCTCCACCATAGGGACTATACGAGTGAGCGCGGTAAGGTTCCACTCTACCCGTCTCAATACTCTCTCAGCCTCTCCGTCTGGAGGCCCCCCTGCTGCTACTGCTGGTCCGACAGCTCCAACTGGTCCTGCCTCTGGTCGAGGATGTCACCTAGTCCTAGAGAAGTCTGTTGGATGCACTGGTCCCACATCTGTACATAACATATACGTAAGTGTCAGATACTCTGGTATACAAAAAAAAATGATATATATAAAAAGACATAAAAATTAAATAACTTTGAAAAGAAAACTTACCCATCTCTCCTCACTCCTCTCTGGGAGGTACAAACATGTCAGGATCTCTATAAAAATTGGTCCCAGCATAGGGGTAGTGCTCTATCGCCAGAATCTGTCATGACCACCAGTCAAAAAACTTGTCATTGAAAGCCTTGATGGTCCTCCCTCCCCCCTATTGTGGAAACAATGTCGCCCATATGCATAGCACTGGGAGAGAGGCCTCGTGCCCTCATATAGTCTCTCGAGGACTGAGATTGGGTACCCTCTCAAGGAAAAAGGAACAAAAAATGGTCCCAAACCCAAAGTTACGGTGCTTCTGTATCGAACACTCTGTTAGCTTCCTCTTCATGCAATCTAGCATGGTGGTACTCCAGTAAAAAATCTGTGCATTTAAGCATTGTACCGCACAATGCATGTGCGCCCAGAAAGCCTGATGTAAAGCTGTAGATCCAGTAATCTACCCAATAAGTAGAACTATCACTTTGAGTGATAGGTTGTTGATCTTATGTATAGGCACCTGAGAACCTACTTTCTCAGTACCAACCTCACAATGGAGTCCAATCAACTCCTCGATGTTGTGCAGCCCGGGGGGAAAAGTACGCAAGTTGACTGGGTCCTCTCTCCTCGAGAGACCAGTTAGGAATTAAATATATTCAGTCATTGGAGTCAATGACTTCCCCTCAAGCATGAATGCCTCTTCTTCAAGAAGCCAGTAATCTATCATTGTATTTAGCAACCTGGTTTGTGCCCTCATAAATGGACACTGGAAGAACTTTAACAACCCACATTGTGAAAAAACAACAATAGTAGTAGGGTCTTCAGAGAGAAAAAAATAAATGTCCTCATTCTCCATCTCTCTCCAATCCACGTACATCCTGCAAAATGACAAGTGGATGGAGAGTTAACTCTTGTTTTTTTATTTTTTCACTTAATTGAGGTTGTACGCAGGCTGTCTTGAGGAAAGTCACGTGTGAACATGGGAAATTTATCTTTTTCCCATGTGTACACATGGGATGTGCTTGGACAGCCCACGTACACACAGGGCCAACCCTTTTAAAGGTCAGTGCCCGCCCAAAAAAAATAAAATACAAAAATGAAAGATTAAAATGCAAGAGAGATTAGTGTGTAATTACTTAGTCCAAACAGAAGTTTGTTTCGTCCACTGAAGCTCATGGAATCAACTATTTGGGAAAAGAGTTTTTTTTTACTTTTGTTCAATTTTCAATTTACAATGGTGATAATGAGTTGTCGACTTTCTATTTATAGACTTTTTGGCCCCTTTTTGTCATTTTTTCTATCTTGAAAATCATTCAGTATGGTTCTTGAGTTTCTTGGGGGATGTTATGATACATGTTACTTTGGTTATTGGGAAGTTTTTCGATATTTGGGTCATTTTTAAAGGTCTTTTGGTAAAAAGTCATTTTTCCAACTTTGTGCATATAAGGTAGGATTCCACCACTAGTTGTTGCACCTTGTTGTCTTTTTCAATTTTCCATAGGATCGATCCCACCAAATTGCGACACAGAACCCTCACTCTTGCTCTAGAAGTGTCGTACTTTAGTGGTAGAGCTTACCTTCACATGGATGCCCTAAGTAGATCCTGGTTGCATTTTGGTTTCCATGTCGTCACTAATGATTATAGGCTTGGGAGTCCTTATTAGTTTTTCTTGATTACGAGTTTGAGCCTCATTTGCATGATTCATTATCACTCTTGACCTCACCCTTGGGACTTCCAAAACACAACAGGTCTTCTTTTAAGCCCTTTTCAGACCCTCTAAACATGAAAAGATTTCCGAGCAATCTTGTTTCCCTTCACGCTCACTAAACTAAAATTTGAAGGCACATCTGTCGGGCGATAGTTTACCCCTTTTTCAGTTTGGATGGTCAAAATTGTGAACAAAGGTATAGTCTAGGAGCCTTGGTTCTCTAGAAGAGTACTATGAGGTATAATTCTACCCATTTTTTGGGCCTGAGGGACTAAATATACGAAAAAGGAACCCCCACGGAGTCTATAGTTAAGCTATTTTCAGACTCCCTAAAAGTGAAAAGATGGTTGAGTGACCTTGTTTCTTCACACTCAATAATTGGTCCATAAGAATATCCCTTACGGAGTCCATAGTTAAGCTCTTTTAAGACTCCTTAAATATGAAAATATTGTCGAGTGATCTTGTCTTTGTCACACTCGTTAAACTAATTTTGAATAGACGTTTGTTTGGTGCTAGTTTATCCCTTTTTTGAGATGACTAGCCTACCTTCAAAAAAGGTACCCTAGTGGAGTATTATTTTACATTTTTTCAGACTCTCTAAACATGAAAAACCATCGAGATTACCTTCTCTGGGCTTGCTAAAATTACATCGAAGGGTGTTATCATTGTGTCTTATTAATTGCATTTGCATTCCTGCGTCTTTGGCCTAATGCAGGCTCCATGTTGCTCTCAACTAAACCATCTGAAGCATGCCTTATACGCAAGCCTTGTAGCACTTTTCCTCTGTGTCTTGACACCTTGACCCATGGAGTATTTTTCCCGAGTGTCCTTTTCTTGCATATGTCCCCTTGCTCTGAGCATCAAAGTGTTCCTTGTTCTTGGAACTAGTATGTCTATGACACTCGATCCTCCTTTATAACATAGCATTCTTTATTCTTTTTCAAGCTTCCCAAAATTATTGAAAAAGACAAAAAAATCAAATATACCCCAAAAAGAGGAGGGGAAAAGTATTTTCTTTTTGTTTACAACACAATGAGTCACCCTTGGACAAAGCACATCCTTTTGTTTGTTCATCAATCCCTAGGATTCAATATGACCTTAGGAAGTTGTTCTCACTACAAAGAGCTATGTCCTCCTCTGTTTGGTTACCCTTCCAAAGATATGGAGAGTTCGCATTGCCTCTTGCATAGTGAACTTATGTCAATGCCATGTTGCCTGAGTCTCATCTTTTGTCATGATTTCATCCAAGGGAAGTCTTACTAAACTTGAGTTGTCCCTTCTACAGTTTGTCTCTTGTCCTCATTCCCGGCCAGCCCAAAAGACCAATCAAGTCCTTGTTCAAAATCAATGAAGTTCTCTGCACTGATCGCCAAGATCCTCTTTTCTATTCCCGACAAGCCGTCGAAGACCTTTGGGTAGTGAATTTATAGACTGATATTACACTCCTACCTGAGTTTTGAATATTTTGAAGTTGTTTCTTGAGCTCTGAAGACCTCATCTCCAGCCATCAGGTGTCATTGGCTTCTTGAAGATGGATACCATACATGTATATATTTTGATTTTGAGATGTAGATCCATTGCGCACTGCTTGCGGATACACTTTATATAGTTATATGACATGGATCTGCAGTGTATTTGATTGGCAACCATGATTTTATTTCATCCTGAGCATGGGTATGCCCGCCTCGGTGAGACAAATTGTTATTTTTTGCAAATGGTACCTCTTGAACTTTGGTTCCTGAGCTCACTCACTTCGTACATCGATGAATATTTGTAATGTATTTCATCCATCAGATGCTCCTCTAACCTCAAACATTAGGGGGCATTTTTTATAACCCTAAATTGCACCATACATGCATACTTGGCATCAGGCCATCTAACTTTCTATCTTTTCCAAGCCATCACTAAACAAGCTCTTCAAAAAACCATTTCTTTGAAGGTGTGCATGCCCTTCACCACTAATGCCTGTGTACACATGTCTGCTACCCCACTACATCCTGCATACACTCACATAATTGAAAAATGGAAAATTGCATAGGATATTGGTTTCCGGATCATTACTTAACCGTTTGACTACCTATAGCCAGTCACCCCAACCGTTACTATCTCTTCTGGCCTATAAAAGAAGGGGTTGGGGTACCATTGCAAGGGGAAGAATGAGAACATAGAAACTCTTCCCATTTCCATATTCCCCCTTTTCCCTAATATTCGGCAACCACATTGTGAGTTTGAGCCAGAATTCCCTTTTTCTCCATTGCAAGCCCTTGTCATTCCCCTAGAGAGAACAGAAGAGGAGAAGGAGACGTGGAAGAAGTTGGTGCATTGTAAAGAGGAGCCCAGGACCAATTTCGCGCAGTGTTGGTCTCATATTGTAAGTGACTTATGTGAGATTAATATAAAGAAGTACTTTTTCCATCCCACCAAATGATGTCTTAAACTTATATGATTTGTTTACATTTCTTGTTTATGATGTCTAACCCACTAATCCATATGTAGAATGCATGTTTGTAGTTTCTTGTTTGTCTTTTGATGAATGCAGGTCAGCCTTGGGAGGAGATTTGCAATCAGGAAACAACCAAGCACAAAGGGATCGACATCGGATGCAGAGTTTAATGTATGCCTACTGGATCCCTACACTTTGTATTTTATGTATGATTGTGGCGTAATGTCGGGATAGTTGATATAAAGTAGGAGACTTTAGACGGTTAGCTCTGCGTACACTTTAGAACCTTGGTGTAGTTAATAGAGGGGTTTTCCCACTATAGCACTATTATAATGACCAGGTTCCTCAACTTTATCAACATAACCCACACCTTAATTTTTTATTATACCCCTCCTATGTTGCCTTACAATCCTATTCTAATCTACAACCCAGACGCTCTCCTCAATGATCCCATCAAATCAACTTTTGATTCTCTGCTTTTCTTCAATATGGACATGCTTAACAATGCACGCATCATGATATTAATTCTTCACTCTCTTGTTCTCCCAAATATTCTTCTTTTCACCTTCAAATCCCTTCAACCCCTTTGCTCTCATTCAAAGATCCTATCCCTGCTACTAATCACTGTGATTTGGTTTCCAATAGTGACACCCAACCAAAACTAAAAAATGAAAATTTTAAACTAGATGGGTCACCTAACCCTCACCCTAATAATGAAATGTTTAATCCTCCCACTTCCTTCAAACTTAACGAAAACACGTCTCAGGAACCCCTCGATCCCTTGTCCCTTTCTCAACCTTCTTCTAATCCTCTTCAAATTATTCCTTCCCTCCACTCTTTTTCCTCTGCCCTGCCTCCGACTGTCATTAATTTATCCTCATGTGAGCTGGACGCCCCCACTATTCAATTTCTTGAAAAAGGATTCCATTTTTCCATTGTCCCTAAATTCCTTTGTGTTGAGGAAATTATTTGTTCCATTGAATCAATTACCCCCAATCTCCAACCACATGAAGCTGAAGAAATTAGATAAGAGTGTGTTTGTATCCTTCGACACTCCAAGCCTCCTAGACCCAACTTATCTAAGGAAAAACTATATTCTATTCGTTGCAACTTGCCTCAACGATAATCCCAACATCATTATTCTTAAAGACGATAAAGGAAATGCAACAATCATCATGAATTCCTTGGACTATGATAAAAAAATGTTTGACCTCTTGTCTTCCCCAAATTATCAACCTATAACTACAAAACCAGTCAACAACATAACCAAATTAGTCACCAAAGCCATTAAATATTCTTCTTTGTACCCTAATATCCAAAATCCTCTTAATCCTCATAACCCCCGAACCCCCAGGATCTATGGAAATCCAAAAATTCATAAAAAGGACATTCCTCCCAGACCCATTGTCCGTTACATAGGTGCTCCCACTCATTCCTTAGATTGCTTCTTGGCTAGTAAACTTCAAAACTTCGTAGGCACTGCCTCCTCTTTCATTAAATATTCTGTCGATTTTAACCAAAAATACTCATATTTTACACCTTTCTGATCAAGACATCATGGTCAAATTTGATGTTGTGTCCTTATTCACCAAAATTCTTTTTAATGAAGCCCCAAACTTAATTTCCAAAATCATAGACCGTGAAACTCCTAATCTCATTGAAATTTTCCCCTCCTCCATTTTTTCACCTTTAAAGGCATTTGCTATGAACAAACTAAAGGTACATCCATGGGTTCCTCCTTATCTCTCGTAGTAGCCAATATCTTTATGGGATACTTGGAGACTTTATCCCTATAAAAATATCATCTCAAACCCAAATGATGGTACAGGTTTGTAGATGACACCTTTGTCATTTGGCCCCATGGTCATTCTACTTTAACATGTTTTTTCAACCATCTCAACAACATCTCTCCTCATATCCAATTTACTATGGAAACTGAATTCGATAACTCTATCCCTTTCCTCAAAGTTATTATATCACGTCTTCCTGATGAGTCCTTGACACATCAAGTGTTTAGGAAGAAAACCCATAGGGATCGATACCTTCATGCTATTTCCCACCATCAACCCTCCCAAAAGGTGGGTGGTCTTAAAACTTTAATTACTTGGGCCAACCACATTTCTTCCCCCCAATTTCTTTAAAAATAAAAGTCCCACCTTACTAAATCCTTTTTGGCCAATGGGTACTCTCGCTCTCAAATCAACAAAGCCTTCCACTCATCTTGCAACCCGCCTCAGAAAAATTCTTCCCCTTCCTCTCCTCCCTGTGGTCTCATCTCTCTTGCTTACATCCAAGGTACCACTTATTGATTAAGGTTGGTTGTCATTGATGTCAACCCTTGAAGAAATCTTGGTATCACAAAGGTTTGGGTAATGGACCCAAGTTTGTTTGTTGTAAATATGACTCATTATTTTCTTGTCATGGATGAACTCCAAAGTAGACCCCTTATGGTGAAAGCCCTCA